>BMAO01004933.1:0-115363 GCA_019973975.1 Trichonephila clavata
GAACCTTCCTGGTTTGGCCACCGCTTTGGCTGCTTCCCCGCACTTTGACCATGATCGTTTTTGCACAAAGTTGTTGTACATGAACCATTTCTCATCCCTAGTCACGATCCGTTTAAGAAATGGGTCTATTTTATTCCGTTTGGCTAAGGCTTTGCAGCTGGAAATTTGATCCCTCATGTTTTTGGCAATTGGTGTGGCACCCAAACAACAACTTTTTTTAAATCCAGCTTTGTGCAAATGATTTAAAACTGTTCTATGTTAGATCTTCAGTTCCTGGGTGATGCTACGACTACTAACATGTCGGTCAACTTCAAATATTTCTGTAGTTTTATCGACATTTTCGACGGCGGGCGTACCTGAACGGAATCAATGAAGCCAAAATTGCACGCACGTAAACACCACACACAATTTCAGCCGCCTGGTTCGCATTTTTACTTTTATCAAAGAAAACATGAAAGTCCACAAACAGAAAATTCTGTACATTTTCCAGTTTAACACCCTATAGCTCACAACTGAATGGAACAAAACACAGCAAAATAATTTTTTCAGTGTGAAATGTCACCTTTACAACGAGCATAAATCTGAAATTGTTTTGTTGATACTTATCACTACAGCCACACATCTACCGAAAATATAATGGATTTCCTTTTTCCCAACCTAATATTTTTTTCATAGCACCGGACATTTTTTACTTGCTGTGTGAAGAATTTGGAAGGTGGACGAAGCATCAGAACCAGTTTCAGCAAAACGGCTACACTTATGGTGAGTTCGAGAGCAGCAGTTATTAATGTTTACAGAGAGTGGATTCTCAAGCAGTAACCCATGTCTCAACGTTAGGCTTGAGGTCATCAAGACTACTGAAAGCTTGCTCGGAAAGGACAATTACGAAAGTTATCCAGTCCAAAAGAGCAATCATGCTTCAGATTGAAGGGAATCTTAATTAAGAAAAAGCTATAAACTTCTCTGAACAAGCTGTTTGCTGCACATTACACCATTTAGGTTATTGTAACCGACGGCCTGTTCGAAAGCCTTACTGTCACCCTTGAACAAGAATAGCCGTCTTTATTCGCAAAAGAGCACAAGGATTGTACAACAAATGATTGGAAAAGGTCTGATGGTCTGATGAATTTCGTTTTCAACTATATGGTGTATATGGTAGGGGCGAAAATGGAGGAAACAGAATGAAAGTACGATCTCCTCTGGATTGCTACAAATCTTCAAGCTGGTGGAGGCAATATTATGGTTTATTGGATGTTTTTTTTCGGATTTTAGGAATTCTTTTATTCGTGTAGAAGAATGAATGCCTAAGGGTATTTAAGTGTTAACGCAGATCACGTACAACCTGTTATGTTAACGGTGCACACTTGCAGGTATGAATAAATTCAACAGAGACAATGCTCTCCCCGTTGTACAGCTGGCATTGTCTCCAGATGATTCTAAGAGCATGACAGAAATTTACCTTGCTTAATTGACCTGCACAATCACCAGATCTTAATCAAATGAATATCTGTGCGAGGAGTTTGAACGGGCATCTGGCACCTGGATCTAGTGTCATCAAATCTCAGGACAATGGAAAGTACATCCGTCAGATATTGTCTCAAATTTCTCATGCTCTCTGTGAACAAGTCAAAGAGTTCATGCCAAGAAGATTCTATGCAGTATTAAGGACAAAATGTAGTTCAGTATTGTATGGAAGGGTGGTCATAGTAATTTGACTTTCACAGTGTATATTATATTAATTATAATACACGAGGTCAAATAGATTATTCTTCCGAAAAGAGCTTTAATAGGTTTATTGAATCCGATACCAAGGTTAAATCCGCAAATTACACGCAAAAAATAGAACATAAAAGATGGTTAGTCGCTTAGAAATTGTCCTTTCCATTAACGAAATAAGTATATCAGAACCTAATATTTCCTAAAAGTCGTGTTATCTTGGGGAACATAATTTATAAAACTTCTAGATTTTTCCACTGAATCAGGGGACTAAAATAAGAAAATAATTGTATTAAGAATCGTTAAAAATATATACCGGTAATAAAATTTATTACAATGTAAGTGAGAACTAGAGAGCTCATGTTATGTTTCTAGGAAAAACAAACTAAAAAAAAATCTCTTATATAACGAATCGTCTTCTACCCATTGTGGTCAAATATATCTCAAAGCCCAGAGGACCAACGAAACTGAAATTTTATGGAAGGGTAGATTCTGATACAGATGACCTAAGACCCAAGGGAAATCTCAAATAGGGTAGTATAAAGCTGGAGTTCGATATTTTTTCCCCTAGAATTACTGAGTAAGATTGATAGAAGCAAACCAAATATTAAACCAGGTAAAATACTTCTGTGAAACAATAATAAATGAGCAATAATGAATGAAATGAAAGTAGAAATATATTTCTTTTCCTTGAACTCTGTTTCAGAATAATGGATTTTTATCGACATGTTTTGTTTTTAGTTTATGATTTCTGAACTTTTAGGAATTCTAAATGCGCTTGATTTTGCATTTTTTTAGTGTTCAGTTGCAATTTTATATGTGTAAAATGTTTAAATATCTGTATTTTATTAAAAACTTCATGTCGTAAAAGGAATGTAATACAAAAAACAGCTGGCAAACACTTTACACGATATATATATAGTGCCCCATATAAATTTTTTCTCTCAATTGTCTAAATTCATGACTGTCACATGATAAATGCAATCATATGTTCTCCATTAAACTAAAAAAAAAACTTTTTATTTAATGGGGCTGCACATTGGTATTTTAACCTTTGCAGATTGGTATTTTAACATTCCCCAGGAGCTGGTATCACTAAAATAACTGACATTAAACTTGTACTTGTTGTTCTACTTGTAAAATTTAAATAAAATTTCAGTTTAGTAGATTGGGTAAAGATGTTTAAGTATCAAGCTTTAAAAAATATTCTGATATTATACGAGTCCTAAATCACGTACTTGTTTTTAAAAAAAATCTGTATGCATTATCACTGTTGACTGATGCTCCTATGTGCTTTTAAATCGCACAAGCGGTCACTTTTTTTGCCCAAATTGTCCCTCCCCCAAAAAAGGAACATTTATTTATTGAATACAACTAAGCATATATAATACTTAGAATGCGAAAATGGAATAATTTTATTCTAATTTTCAATTTTAAAGTTTCTACACTGTTTTTTATTTTGTAATTGTGGAACACAAAAAACCGTAAATGTTTGTTTTTTATATAAGTACACTTTGCATGCTGTCAAGAATGTTTCATATACTCTATATATTAAAAGAATTTCTCATATACTTACAAAAAAAATTTCATGTCCTTACCTCTTTTTCAAACGATTGAGGATTTTATATATATATATATATAATATTCCTGGAGAATGGTAGTTATAACTGTAGTAATCCTGTAAAGATGCGGCGAGTGGATGGTATTACTGTAACGAAATGACAGGGCGTGGCTATTTGTAATGTTTCCCTTAAGGTTGGTCATATTTTAGATGGTTGTTGTTGCATATTAAAATGATATTGATGAGGCAGTCTTGTGGTTAGTTAATCCGGTTTATTGAACATTGAGCATATAGAGACACACAGCATCACAAAGAAAACACACACAACAAAGATACACATTACGATAGGCAAAGAACAAAAACTGTAGAATGATCAATGGGGCACATGAACTCCGAAGAGGTCTTAATCCCCTATCTTCATAAATTGGGGGTTGACATTTATAGATAGAGCTTGCCATGGTAGATTAAAATATTGAAATAAATAAATTAATTAGTTAAAGAATAAATTGCAAATTAAAAATTTAAATTAAAAAAAAATTAATAAGTGCACTCTTGAAAATAAATTGAAATTGCTGGAGCCTATGCGTTGTGTTGAATGGTGTGATAAGTGATAAAAATTTTACTGAGCACAGTTATAGATTGAAAAAATAAATAGTCTGTGTCAGCCGGCAACAGCTTCTGAAAATCAGAGATTTGAATTCGGCAGACTTTTACAGAGAACAAGAAGGGCGGGATTTCCAGAAACCTCGGTATTTATAGTAAAAGGGGAAATCACATGATCTGGGTAGGTGGATAAATGTAGTTCAAAGGCTTCCCGTTAGGTGGTTAGTTAGTTTATTATTTAAACGTGGGTCCCCCCTGGAGGAATGGATCACAGATAATTAAAAAGTTAGAACAGATTAAATTAATGGGAATTATCATACACACACGCACACACACACATACACTGGTGTCCAAAAGTTAAGCTTAATTGATAATTATGTGAATAAAGAAGGAACTGTAAATCAGAATGGCGGGAGACGTGACATGCGAGTGTAAAATGGTTATAAAATAAGGAAGCAAATCCAAAGAATGATAATAATTAGTTTTATTATCCAAAGTAACAGTTTGAAAGAGAACTGAGCATAGCAAGGATTCACACTTTAAAGAAAAAAAATGAAAGAAAACATTAAATAAAATACTGATGCTGCAGTTTAATAAGGCGTGTGGTCACCTCTGACAGCCAGGCACGCTGCACAGCGATTTACCATACTTGCTATGAGATGATGAATGAGTTGTGGGCTCAAACGGTTCCAAGCTTCTTGGAGAGCTCTCTTCAGTTCTGTAAGGGAGCTTGGTGGGTGCGAAAGGGCTGCAATTTGTCTCCCGAGCATTAGAGACCCTTTCGTGCTCATACCATCCGATGCCATCTATAGAATTTACCACATTGCGAATACCTTTGATTGCACACCACGGACGTATGCGGCTGTAAAGGAGTGCCAAATGTAAATTCTGAGCAAAATTTTTTAAAATATGGATAAATTAATGGCGTGATACATTGTCTTTTCAAACAAATCACAATATTTGCTTATAACGTTGTTGTTGCCAATTTTCCATAGTATGACGAGGTCAGACAAGATCCATTAGATAGTTGTCTCTTAAAAAATCTAGCTCAAAAAGGGGATCCATACCACTCAAGATATGCTCGGGAGAAGCCTGGTGATCCTGACACTTGGCACAGATGGAAAAAAATCTTTTTGTTCTGTGAGGACGAAATCCCTTGATGTAACCATTGGCAAGACGTAAGAGTGAAATTTGTGTGAGTGGACGTCACACTGTTCTGTTCTTTTGGCCACGGACCTCGTAATTTTGAACCATGGTCAAGCGACGAGGACGACCCCTGAGCTCCCACTCCCGTCTCCTAACTTCCACACCATACCAATGAGAGGTCATTTGAGCATCGACAGATTTAACGTGCATCACCCCCTTACACGGTGTGTCTTCAGCGGTACTAGGCTCGGATTCTTGACACGCCGGCCACGAGTCCGTTACCTTGTCCACTAGGTGTAATTTGGGAGCCTCTGTCTCATTCGAGGGCTAGAGCCAGATCGAGTTTATTACTCATATACCAGTGATGAGTGAGAAGCACCTTCCATTCCACCAAATTTTGAGATTTTTTTCCAGCGAGTATAGCTCGAAAAAAGAAATAGTGGAAGAGAAGGAAACTGGAATATTACAGCCCTCCTTTTTCAGTTTGTCTGCTATTTTATTGTCGTAAAAGTCGATATGAAGGTGGCTATCGTGATGCAGCGATATAAGTTTCAGTTTGTGTAGGATAGAGAAAACTGGTATTGACGTCTACAATGAACCAATTGTAGAGGTGTTGGAACAAGCCTGGTCACCGGAAAGAATCCAAAGATTCTCATAGTTCTTCTCCGTTAGGATAACATCAAATCCTACATATTTGCTATTATTCGCTTCTGAAAATCGAACAGTCCGGGTTTCAATTTTTCCCTGGGAGGTATCAATATAGATATCGCTATTTCCAAATTTAGCGCATTAGAAAAAGACATTAAAATGTACTGCTTTTGGATTATCTAACTAAACCATGATTGTACCTTTTCACTTGTAGTTTACCTAAGTTCCATAAATGCCCCACTTTAATATAAAATTTTAAATACCCTACAGCTAAAACAAAATGGCGGGTAAAGATATCGTTTTTGACATGAAGTGACTTTGCTTGCAGTACAAATGGCGGTAAGGGTTGACACAGATGTTTAAATTTTTAAAAATATTTCTCATTTTCCTCCCTGTTTTATATATTCCCAGAGGATCTAAAGTGGATTATTCAGAGCTGCTACAAAAAAGCATTTGGGCTTGTTGATATCCATGATGATTGCATGATTCTCCTCCTCCCCTTTTCCTAGTTTCTGTATGCTTCTGCTCAGCGACGTCTTAACGGGGCCACACCCTCGTTTCATTCTCTTAGTTAGATCATAATCCAGATAATTTTAATGTTAAAATATTATTCCTGTACATATTTTCCGAAAAACAGAGAATTTCAAACAGCATGCCAACTGGCAGAAGTGGTGAAATTGTTTTATTATGTGATGACCGTTGTCCATGTCTAGGCCTGCGCCCAATATCATAAACAATCATTCATATCATTGAGTCAAAATGCGGCCATCGGTCGAGTCGGTTTGTGCCTAGGTTTTTGAGAATGTGCGTCCTGCACATTTATTTGTTTCAAATGACCGTTTGAATGAGTATTTGACAATGCATGCTACTGTCTACTTTTAAATATCTCAGGAATAGCCTATTTTTGCATGGGAGCCCAAGAACCTTCTCTGGGCTTCAGAGTTTTAAGACGTCCCTGTTTCTACATACGATGAAAGATGCATAACGCTGACCAGATGCCTCATTCAAAACCATTTCAGGACACATAAAAATCACTGAATTATTTTTATACAATATCAGAGATGATAAAGATTGTATTGATATTTGTCAACTGCCTCTAGAAAAGAATGGGTTTTTAACTGATGCAGATGAAAATTAAGATATTTTTTGTATTTGTACCATAAGCCGTTTCTGGTAAAATTGAAATTTCTACAAATATAGATGATATGTATTTCATATATAAAACCGCATTGCAAGCGGCAAATGTACATTCGCCGTCGGAAAGTCAGTGGTGTGTTCCTATAGCAATTATTCTACACTGAGCCTGTCACTAAAACCATAAGATTTTGCCATACCCTCACACACAATTTTTTTTTTTGTGTCGAATCTTATAAAAATGTGCGATGAGAAAATGGGAAAAGTCGATTTGGCAGATTGCTTCGATCATGTTGGCCTCTATTTAGCAGCAAGAGATGGCATTAGCACCCCACTGCCGTTTTTTTTTTTGTTTTTGTTTGTTTTACTGTAGGGTCAATAAAAAAAGAAATTCGTGGAGTGTCGAAGCTCCTACATAGATTTTGAAATTGGTAGAAAAGCTTAAATTTTTGAGTAAGTTTAAAAAATTCACTTACTATACTTCTCAAATAGTGTGCATGCAAATTAAATTTTGTACATATACGTTATTAATCAAATTTTTTAAAAATCACGTGAAAAACTAAGCGTGATACATGTGTGTTCCATTTATTTAATTACATTTATAAATTACTAGCTTTTACCCGTGGCTTCGCTCACGTTGATGTCTTTAAATAGCTCTCAAAGTCATAATCATAAGAAAGTAAATAAAACATGATATATTTTTTTATTGCTTGACTGGTACCATTGAAATTTAAAAAATTATAAAATTAAGCTTAGTTTAAAAAACTGTAAAAGCATACTTTATTATAATAATTAACAACAAAAATTCACACAATAACTTAAGCCATTAATAATTTAAACGTATCTGCGTTGAATAAATAATTCCTCTTTAAAAGAGCTCAAAACAGAATATTATTCTAAGATGCTTCTGTATATTGTATTATATGTCCCCCCCCCTCAGGTGCAAATATATGAAGATTTCGGGCTTCGGAGATACGCGAACAGGATACATATAGTTGACAATAAGAAAAAAAGCATGGCTTTTCCAAATGCACCCCTGCTACCTTTACCTTACCTTTTTATTTTCCCTTAATTGTAGATTTTTCGTTGCACCATTGTACACCTTTGTTTTTTCGATGCAAGGTCTCTGATTCTCTTGAGCAGCAGTAGTTGAGTAGGACAGCACTCTGACTGTTGTTCGTACCACTCCACAGCTGTCTCTAATGCAGAAACGTGTCAGTATTTGATGGACCCTTGCTACTTTCATTGTTGTAGTCCTCGTCTTCCTCCGTTTCATCGTCGACCAGGTCGGATTCTTCTTTCACTGAAGTCACAATCTCGTCACCATTTAGCATTTGAAATCCACATTCTGCATCGCATGCCATCTAGGTTTCTACATCAACAAAACTCAACAGAAGAGCACGTATACACCCCTCACTTGAAAACAAACTGACCTAATTTTCTCCGCTGATGTTAACCAAATGACATAAATGAAATTCCCCAAATATCCCTCATCTTGGGTTTTCCCGTCACTTTTGACCTCACTGGAAACAAATGTCTAGCATTGCACTGTTCGAAAAAGTATCCGGACATTGGTTCGGATATTTGACGCTCCGGATAATAAACGTTCGGATAAACGACGTTCTACTCTATTAAGATTTTGATAAATGAAGAATTTTAATGAAACTGTACTTTTATATTACCATAGAGTTTTCAATAAAAGTGTGAGAAAATTTGTATTAAAATTTCTGGATTGTCGGAATAGAGAATTTTTAGCCAACTTGGTGATATTTTTATTTGTGTTTAACACTTAATAAATGTAACGTAATACACTTTCGACAATTAGTAAAAAAACATTTAAAAAATTGCTTTTAGTAAAGATGTTAAATTACACCATGCTTCAGTTATTTGTTACAAATGCGAGAAAATTTTTACTAAACTTTCCAGTATTGACAAAATATATAATCTTGCGCCAACTTGGTGGGGTTAAGCAGCGCCCATGGTTTTACCGCCGTAGTTCCAGTTGCTGTAGAAATACGGGAATAATATGTTATGTTACTCGCTGATAATGTAGCTTTCCATTTTTTTTATTTTTTTTTTATTGGAAAACAATGATAAAATCCCCGTGCACCACAAAGTATCACACAGGGCTTACAGAAGTAAGTATTAATCACATAATACAAAGGAAAAAGAAAAAAATAAAGAAAAAATAATAAATAAATAAATAACAAAAAATAACCCCTTGAGGTTAGGAAGCATTACAAATACTCATAACAAACTCACTGAACTTTTTAAAAGTACTTCTGGTGGAAAGCAGTTGAGGAAGATTCGGAGGCCAATTTACATTAAGTCCCTTGAATGCCAGTCTTAGGATATTCCGTTCTCCTTCAAACTTGGAACACAGAAGGAGCACATGTTCTACATTTTCCTCGCCACCAATATCACAATCACAGGAAGATGACGGAACTAACTTAAATTTGTTCAAGTAGCTTTTAAAGTTGCCATGACCAGTTAGAAATTGGGTTATTTTGTTATTAGTATAAAAATGATGGTAGGACAGTCTCTTATTAATGGTTGGAAAAAATTTCTTTGTTACGCTCCCATTATTTGATGTGAGATATTCTTGGTTCCAAGACTTCACCATTCTTTCCCTCATAATCTTCTTGTAAAATGACTTAGGAATATTAACGGCAATGTCAATTTTGCGTTTGGTTGCAGCCTTGGCTAACCAATCGGCCCGCTCATTTCCAAAAATGCCCGTGTGTCCACGAACAAATGCAAAATCTATTGAGATGTTTTTATCTTTTAGGTTTTTAAGTTGCTTTTGGATCTCGACGATTATGTTGTTAGATGAAGAAATACACTTAAGAGAATCCAAGGAGGAAAGAAAGTCTGTATAGATGAGATAATCTGAGACACTATTTTGTTCAGTGATCCATTTAATGGCAAAGTTTAAACATAAAAGTTCAGCTACAAAAACTGTGCATTCATCACGAATTCTAAATTGAAAGTGCTCGGATTCTACACCACTCCTGAACACAACAAAAGCGAAACCAACTTTGCCAGCAATTTTACTACCACCAGTATAGCAAATAACAGGGAAATCATCAGTATTTTTCTCATTGTGCTTAATAATATTGATGGAATTCCTCTCTGAAGGATGAGGGAGAAAAAATGGGGACATAGTGCAATCATAATTAGAGATGGAAGAAGCAGCGAGATTTTCCCTAAAAGCAATATTATGAAGAATAGCAATGTCGATTGGAGGGAATCCAGAAATAGCAAAAACTGACTCGTAACTTATGGTACGATAACCGCAAATGACCCGCAAGAGCATCCTTCTTTGTATGCGTCGCAGATATTTAGATTCATCTTCCTTTTAAGTGCCTCACCCCAAACTCTAGAACCATACATAATGAAAGGTTCGATTCCTTGCTTATAAATGAGCGAATGTATGTTGAAATTTATACCGAACGAGTTGCGTGCAATGCGATTTAGTCCCCGCTGCAATTTGTCACATTTCTCTGAAATGTAATTTAAGTGCTGCTTCCAAGAAAATTTAGCATCAAGATATTTCATTTGTTTTACCATAGTCAAGGGAGCACCATTGAGATGCAGCTGAAATGCATCATAGCAAACGTTTCGGTTTTCAATAGCCATAACTCTGGTTTTAACAGGGTTAAAATCCAATTTAAAATTCTTTGGCCAGTCAGAGGCGATGTTCAAAGTTTCCTGTGCGTGTAAGAAAGTCGCATGAAGATCCCTACCTTGGAAACAAATTAAAATGTCATCAGCAAAAGCTAGGTTTCACAGCAGGCAAGATCATTAGGTTTAACTAGAAGATCGTTGATAATGATATTCCAAAAGATAGGCCCAGAAACTGATCCTTGAGGGCAACCCCTTTCAAGACAACGGATTGCAGAAGTCGAACCCAGTTGCATTTTGGCCATTCTGTCATTTAAAAAGTCGGCAACAAGTGAAAAAAGATTTTTCGGAATTTTTGCTTTCTTAAGAAGATTCAAAATGCAAGGCCACCATGCGTTATCAAAAGCACCTTTTATATCAAGAGAAATCAAGATTGAGTGTAAATGCTTCTTTTTACCTCTCTTAACAATCTCATTTAAACGTAAAAGAGCGTCTTCAGTGCTCTTATGAGGGGTAAAACCATACTGATCACTAGAAAGAAAGTCTCCACGGCGCAGATACCAGCAAATCCTGTTAACAAGAAGTTTCTCCAGGCATTTACCAAGAGTTGGAAGCAAGCTTATACATCTAAGGTTATCCAAATGAGGAACTCCAAACTCATTTACTTTGGGGATGAGAATCACCTGGGCAATCTTCCAAACCCGTGGAAAAATACCTAAATCAAGACAAACATTAAAAAGTTTATGGAGAAAAGAAGGGAATGCTAAGTGGAACTGTTTAATAATTTCATTTGAAATAGAGTCCGGACCAGGAGATTTATTGAGCTTCAGCATAGGGGAAAGAACTGTATTAACTTCATCACAGAAAAAGGAAGGATCGAAAAATGAAGAGTAACCAGTATACGCGGCCTTACGATAGTCTTTCTGAAAGTTATTGTCATTTGCTTCTGAATCAGAAGGGAAGGATTTTTGAAGCACAGCATTTATTGTTTCATCTAAAGAGGAGGTTGTTTCTTCTGTGGGTAGTTTAATACCAGTTATTTCAATTTTTTTCATAAATTCTCTTTTAACGCCATATGTATAAACCCTCTTCCACACATTTTGAGCGTCAATGGTCAAAAGAAATTTCTTCCAAGAGTCAGTTTTAGCATCAGTAAGCATTTGATTGTAATCTTTTCTATAATCAAGATATTTATTTCTGTATAACTCTCTAACAATTGGATTTTTACAACGTTGAAATCTACGCCTAGATGCATTAAGCCTCTTCCTTGCACAGCCAATCTCGGTAGACCACCAAGGGACATTATGCTTGCTAGTCTTCTTAGTAGGCATAGAGTACAAGAGCATGCCTGATAAATAATAGAACCAAACTCCTCAACGACTGTGTTTAGGCAAGAACTATTAGAGCAACTGTTAAGAATATCAAAAATATGAGTTATACGAGAAAAACAAAATTTCCGAAAGCGACACCAGTTTGCTTTCTTTGTATTGAACATAACAAAAGGAACATTTGATGTATCTCGCAGGACCGTGGATAGACAAAACTCAAATTCAATCATCACATGATTAGAAAGGGACTCGTTTTCCGAAAGACACCAAATCGAATTATCCTGGAGTAGATCCGAACCAACAGCTGTGACATCAATATAGCTCGTACCCTGAGTTGCTCGAAAAGTAGGCCCACAATCTTCGTTGATTATAAATAAATTGTTGGCAGAAATAAATTCACATAACTTATCTCCTCGTGCATCTGAATAGGGACTAAACCATAATTCAGATTTGCTGTTGGAGTCCATACTCCAAACCAGTCGATTGAGATTTTTGCAGCTAAAAACTTGGCTGATCTTGTGAAGATCCGAGTCAATGTTTTTTGAAGGTTCAAAATAATAGGAGAAAAGAGTAAACGCAGTTGCGCCCGCGGTAACTTCTAAAGTGACCATATTGTAATCAGTATTTTTATAATCGAGAAAAGTTGCAAGATAACGTGAGCGAACAATAATGGCTGCCTTAATGATGTCAGAATTAGGATCATAAAAAAGTCTATAAGTACTGGGATAACCTGGAAGAGAACTCCTGTAGCTATGAGGCTCTTGAACTAGTGCACAATCAATGTTATCTGTTTCCATGTTTAAAATGAGTTGCTGTGTCGCAGATTTAGACTTATGCAGGTTTAACTGAACACACTTTAGAACTTGTTTATCTGACCTAATCATAGTTAATTCTAGATTGGGTATTCTTCTTCGTAAAAATATGGCAAGGACAGCACTCAGAAAAAGGTTTATGATTAACATTCACTTTTTTATCTATGTTTTTTGTTTTGTGATTGAAACGGATGCAATTTATACAAGTCGGTGCATCCCTATTTGAACAATCTTTCGCTTTATGTTCTCCAGAACAATGAAAACAGGCTGTTGGTTGGTTTTATTCGGAAGCACGATGGTTATAGCCAAGACAGTTAAAACATCTATTTATAATAAGGAAATCATCTACATCACATGCACTCCAGTTTATTTTCAATCTTGTTTGTTGGAGGATTGATTTACGAACTATGGGGTGAGTTTCGATTACAACATGCCTTGTATGCTGAAAGGTTTTTAAAGTAAAGCGAGCTCTGCACTGCCCTATGCTTTCGTCTTCTACGACAATTTCAGGGTTTTGTTCAGAAATCACTTTCAAAAGATCTTCATTACTTACTTCATTTGGCACGTTTTTTACAATTATGGCTGGATTTCTCCTTTTTGGCAGAGAAGCCTTTAATTCTGGTGATTTTTCTTGAAGTTCTGTCAAAAGTCGGTTTCGATCATTTTCAGAAAAACATTTAACTAGTAGTTTGTTTCCTCTTATATTTTTTAAGTCACATACACCTAATTTAGATTCCGCTGGGTTTATTTTCGACTTAATAATTTTCCTTACATCGTCAGAAGAGCAATTATCTGAGTCTACAACTAGACAATAATCGAAAGACTTTTCCTTTTCTTTTGGAGCAACAGATGGCGCCACGACACTGGCGTAATTTGGGTTGCAATGGCTTCCTTCAAGCTTTGTTTACATGCTTCTAAAAAATTAGCTGCCTTTACTCTTTCAAAATTCTTATAAATAGAGCATTTCAACTCACCCAAGGCTTGCCTGGCCTCTTCACGCACCTGGTGGTTCATATTACATTTTGACAGAAGCGCAGATTCGATAATCGAGCAATGTTTTTGAAGAGCATCAAAAAACATGTCATCCTCCATCGCCGCCATTTTGGCCACCCTAGCTTTCCATTGGTGAAGGAATTTTTAAAATCGGCTTAGTGGTTTAGACGTGAAAGCGCAGCAAACAAACGCACATTCTCATTAATAATATTATTAGGATTAGAATAACTATTACTTATATGTGCCAGAAAAATGTAAATAAGTAAAGAAAAAATAGGATTAAAACTAACCATAAAACTTATAAATTTTTTGTTTCTTGAATCGCTTTTTGCTTATGAAGCTCTCATTTATTATTTTTAAAAGTGCATCCGAAACAACTGATGCTCTACTTAATTGAACAGTGAGCTAACTATCATAAAAAAATGTATGACACGTGCCAGTGTATTATGTGAGCGTAACACTGTCTCGTGGAGAGTATCGGACGCCATTAACCAAAAAAGATTTTATTAATTCAATTTGATGTTCACCCGTATAGTTTCTGTTCCCGTAAGAATACGGGAATAAAATGTACCCTATGTTACTCCCTGATAATGTAGCTTTCCATTGGTGAAATAATTTTTAAAATCGGTTTTGTGGATTGGACGTGAAAGCGTAACAAACAAACAAACTTACATTCACATTTATAATATTATTAGGATATAAAGAAATAATTTTTGCTTCCGAATTTCCTCCTCCCCTCATAGTTTTTATAACTGAGTTTTAATCTAATTAATAATCTGTGCTACGTTTTGACCATAGTGTAGCGTTTAAAAGGTTAATTTGATGTTAAAGGTCATAAAAAATGTAGCTCAAAATTAAAGCTTAATATAGCTACAAGATTTGTGTATCATCTAGCAATATAATTAATACCTTTTTAAGTAGAGCGTGCTTTAAGGCTTTTGGAGGTATCTAAGTAAACCAGTAACAGCCTCCGGACAGGAGTGATCCCTTTGGTCTAGTGGTATGTTACGTGCTTACGAACCCATAGGTCGCGGGTTCTAATCTTCCACAGCCTTGAGCAAAAGTAGGTCCCAGTGTGACCCATAAAAGTAGACAGTGCATGTTATACGTGGTCAAACACCCGAACAAACCCGAAACAAAAAATGCGTATGACTTATAATCGCACAAACTGGCTCGATTGGCTATCGCCGTTTGACTAAATGAGTAACGATGGTACAGCCCCAGGCCTATGCATGGACGACGATCATTACATGGTATCAGAGATTAGAACCCGCAACCTATGGACTCGTAACACCCCCCCCCCTACACTAAAGTAATTACTCCCGTCCGGAGGCTGTTATGGCTTATTTAGATGCCGCCACAGATACACATATTGTAGTACTCTATATTTTAGTAATTTAAAGTTGTGCAACAAAAACTCAACTTTAATAAAATGCCCAATTTAAAACTGAAAAAAAATTAAATTTTACGTACAAAACTGGTGATTTATAGTTTAAGTTAGTATCATTATTACTGTGTTCATAAATGCTTTGTGTTTTAAAACTTTTGAGAAAATATTGGGTTAAGAATAAGCTGAATAATTTGTCATCGTAACAAATGCTATCAATATTATGCAAAAATATATTGAATTAAAAAAATATGTTTTCAGTCATATTTAATTGAAGTAGTGTTTTAATGTAGAACACACATATACATTGCAAAATATATTAAAAAATTAAAGCTTTACAGGCATTACAAGTTTTTGTTTTATGCATTTATAAACTTTAAATGCGTTTTCTTAATCCCTAAGGCCAGAGGTGCACAACTTTTTAAGATGAGGGGCCAAAATATTTAATAGGATCATATCGAGGGCCAAAGTATTACGCGATAGCAAATATGCTATAAACGGGAAAACACTGTTTTATGATAATACGCATTTATCACAATAATTACTAATTTTACTCATGTACACATTATACAGTTGATAAATGGATGAAACACAAAGACTTTCAGAATGATTAAAATACTTTAGCTAAAAAAATATTCCTGCTAAAAGGTGGCAAACTAACATAATTTAAATTTTTTAAGAAAATTAGCACTTAAAGAGTTTGTAAAATTTAATGAGATGTCTGCGACTGAATATTTGAAATTGATTTTACGTCAGGCTTAAGACTTGTTGTGGCAATAAGTAGAACAGATGAAAAGCTCTCATCTGCTATTCTATTTCTTATTTTTGATTTGTTTAAATTCATTAGTGAGACAAATGCAAGTGCTGCAAATAAAGTGGCACATGCAGCTACATTTTGCTTTAAGCACGAAAAATCACCAGGTAAGTTTTTATAAAATTCTAATATCGATTTTTCTTTGAATTGATTTTTGATAACATCAGTATTCTGTAAATCAATTAAGGTCAACTGCATATTCTCATCTACTAGATTTATATCAACAGAAAATGGAGAAGAAAAGATATAAGTTTTTGTTTGGCACTTTTTTAAATCTAAAAATTGATCATCAAATGCAGTGCGCAAGATTTGAATTTGTTTGTCATCTGTAGAAATGTTTCATGCATTTCTTGGCAGTAGGGAAAGTGTGCAAATTTTTTTATCTTTCAGCTGGTTTTGAAATAAGCATAATTTTTGTTTAAATGCCTTTACGTTATTTATCCATTGAAAAATGAATTGATTTTTCCTTGTAGCTTTGTGTTTAAGTCATTCAAATGCCCTGTTATGTCTGTGAGAAGTAATTGCGGTAGCCATGTGGTCAAGGTATCGGATCATGGCTAGCGTGTCATGAGTTCGAGCCCAGTATCACTGAAGACCCGCCGTGTAGGGGAGAGATGCACGTTAAATCTGTTCAGAGCTCAAACGTCCTCCCGTTGGTGTAGTAGTTAAGAGAGGGGTGCTAGCTCATGTGTCGTCCGCGTCACTTGACCATGGTTCAAAATTACGTGGTCTGTCGCCGAAAGCCCTCGTGTAGCTGAACAGTGCGACGTTAATATTCACTCACTCACTCATGTCTGTCAGAAAAGCTAAATCACACTGGAAATTTGCTTCTTTTAACCTTCTAATATTTTTACCACAGTCACTTAGATGTGTAACAATTTTCTCAAATAGTTCCATAAAACGCTTTATGGCAACACCTCAGCAGAGAGCCATCTAACTTCTGTGTAATAAAGAATACAGAAGGTAGATAATCAAAATCATTTTAAAATTCTTTAAATTTCCCATGTATGAGGGTATTGCTACGAATAAAGTTAATTGCTTCAGATACACACTGCTTTAAGGTTGCAAATCCTAATTCTTTACCACATAAATTCTCTTGATGAATAATGTAATGAAGCTGCAACAGTTCTACAACACAATGGGCAAGGCATTCTTTTAGCAGCATAACCATTCCAATTTTCGTGCCAATCATTGATTTTGCTCCATCTGTGGTAATGCTACCACAATTTTTCATGTTTAAAAGGAAGCTGCATCGCTCAATTGTATTAAACTGGAAAGAAGTTCACTTCCAGCTGTTTGCCCCTTCATGGGAAAAATTCCAAGAAGTTCTTCTGTAACACATAATTTTTTATCAATTACACGAACAAACACAAGCAATTGGCTTACTGATGTTCGATCTATAGATTCATCGAAAGCAGAAGAAAAATATACAAAGTTTGAAGCGGCTGATATTGCTTGATTTTCAATGTCCTCATTCAACTGTTGAATTCTTCTTTGAAAAATCATTCTATTTAAGCTTATATTTTAAAATTTCCTTTTTGCTTCAGGACAAAGTTTTTCAGATGCAATTAATTAACACATTTTAACAAAATTAACATCTGTGAATGGCCGACCTTCTTCAGCGACACCTAAGCTCACTTCCACATATGAATTCAAGTTAATTGTACATTTTTGGAAAAAAAATTGCTTGACAACTAAAAGTTTTTTAGTTTTTCGATTTTTTTTTGCGATCGTTTATAATCCTTTCATGTTTTTGCTTTGTTTCATAATGCCGCTTTACGTTATACCATTTTACCACAGCAATTTTGTAACTACATATTAAGCATGTGACAGCATCATTGTAATAGATAAAACAGTATTTATCTGTCCATGCATCTTGAAATTTCTGATTTTGAAAATCACCTTTTTTCTTCTCATTACCTAAAATACTTGAAATGTCTTTATAAATAAATGATACGAGACTAAAAATGCGAAATCAAAAGCGAATATCGGATCCGTTCTGGGACAGTGATTTCAACATTCCCGATCTACTAGCAAAACCACGGGGTTGCTTAAAAGAATGATCGTTGCAGCTAAGTAGAAGTTAAAGTCATTATTGGTAACCCGCACCATGAAGAAAAACGTGAGTTTGATAGGTCCTTTTAATTGGCTCAGCATAATTTCGAATAGAGACTGTTCCGGCACGCGTGCTTGAATACGCACATGTTCTTCGACCTTCCCTGCATCCAGACCATGCGATGGAAGAAATAACGGCATCCGGTGATCACGTCCGCGAGCTTCTCCTTTACGAATACTCGTGCTCGCAGAAAGCCAAGAAGGAAACATATCGAAAAGCCAAGTAATAAATTTAAAAAAAAAACTTCATGAACAACTGTAAAATATTTGCTGTAATACTGTTTTCGTATACGATTTTTCCCTGTTTAATTAACAAAAGTCAATTCCATTTCAGATTACTTTTCCGTTTATAATAGACATTCACGGGCCAACTTTAAAGGCTTCGCGGGCCATAAGTTGTGCATCCCTGCTAAGGCTGTTCAAGCATGAGTCTTGAAATTTTTTGCATATACTCGCAAACGTATGTTCTACAAAAGTTAGTATGGATTTAAATCTGAGATCTGTAGTTATTTTTTTTTAAAAATTAGTGTCTTTTTCAGGTTTAACTAGAAAAATAATTATTAAAAATCAACAAGGGAACAGATTTTCAAATTCATACTAACTTTTATTCACAATAAACTAAGAAAGATAAATCACTTAAAATGATCTAAAAATTGAGGATTTTATAAGTTTGAAAAAATAATGCTGGTAAAATTGTATAATGGCTGGTCAAACTGACTTTTTATTTTCAGAATCAGATTAAGAATATGATCTAAGTATAAACAAATTATTTTTTCTGTTTCTATCCAAAATTTTTTTTTGAAAAAGGGTACTGTGTAGCCTTAAGGCTGAGTCGAGGCCCTGGGTCCATGCCTTAAGACGTCCCTCACCATGATAACTAAATAATTAGGCTATTTTGGACTGTGCCAAAGAAAATTAAAAGCAAAGCAAAACCTTGAATACGATTGCTTGATACCTAAAAAATTACATTTCACTTTAGTATTTTATTATGTCAAGTATCCTCTATTAAACTATAATTTCAAGGAAGGGAGGGGAAAATGGTATATATAAGTCAGATACACAAATTTCTTCAGAGATCCAAAATTTTCATAACCGTCTTCTAACAATATTATTAACTTCACTGATATTAGAAGAGCTAGCATTATTTATTTTAGAGGGAGGAAGATCTTTTTATATAGTAAAATTTGTAAGTATTAATGTATTTTAAAATTTAATGCTTCCAGTCTGATTTACAGATGTTACATACAATTAATTATAAATAAACAACTCTTCCTATAACTCCAGAATATTTATCATGAATGTGCTTATATTTATATCAACTAAAATATGTCATCTAAGTTAAATTAAGATGTCTCCAAATAGTTCAATAGGTACTTAAAATTAAGATGTATGTTTAAAGTATGAGCATTTTTAATTAATATTAAAAGATGGATAGATGATTTCATTTCTTTGTTTCTTTCAAACAGATGCCTATTGCTCATTGAAAATATAAACATTAAAACAAAGTTTTTTTTATAATATCTGCCTCTACTCAAAGAAAGTCTCAATATTTCTTAAATATCAAGATTTTAGCTATGGGGCTTCTTTTGATATTAGAAGGTAAATTGTTTATAGATATATTACTTAAAAAATATCAAGAATTCAAATAAAAATCTAATTAGAAGAATTTGTCACAAGATATTAAATTAAACTAGAAAATCATTTTTGAGATAAAATGATGCTAATATCATCCAAAAATATTTGATCTTTATAAATGTATAAAAAATATATTAAATTAATAGTTCTTCAAATAAATGTTAATAAGATTTAGGAAAATATAAATGTCACATTCTCAAGCTAAATATAAGATTCAAAGCAAAGTTCAAAGGAAAAATTGCTGTGTATATCTTTTACAAATATGGTCAAATTATTATCAATGGATAATTATTCCCTTCAAAATCAAATAAATGTATATTGTATTCTTACTGAACCTTTGCTTTGGTACAACCAATGTATTTAAATTATAAATCAAATTTCTAATAAAATTATGTAGATGATAAAATTTTACAGCAGTGACAAAAAAAAAAAAAAAAAAATCTGGTATAAACATAGGTTTTTTTAATGGGGATATTATACAGAATTTTTTAATGAAATTTTGAATCATTCTGATTGTAAAAGTCATTAAGATGTGAATAAATATACTTCCTTGTTTGAACTAATATATCAGAAGTACATTTTAATACTTTTAATCAATTCATTTCCATTATCTCAGTAAGTTAATTTTTAATTACCATAAAATCCAGCATATAACGTGCACCTATACTTTTCAAGTTGTAATTTTTAGATATATTTGCCGTATAGCATGCACTCGCTTCTTTTTTTAATGAAGGAACCTCATGAACTGTATATATGCAATGCTCTTATGTTTTGAAGTCCTTCATTCAAGTTATTATTCCCAACTTTAGAAAAAATAGCTTATTTCTAGAGCTACAAACCTTTAAGGAATGTAATTTCTTTTAAATAAACAGTACTTCGATCTATACAGAAGATTAATTTTTTTTTCTATGCTCATCTTTTTATTTGTAAAACTCTCATTTTTAAACATGGTGTATAACACACACCAATAAATTTTGGTCTAGTATTTTGTGTTAAAAGTAGCATTATATGCCAGATTTTATGGTATTCAAAAGTTAGGTTTCATCTGAAGATATGTTCATTCTCTAGTTCAGTTATTTCTAAACATAATGTTTCAGTGTCTTAAAATTTATGATTTTGCAAAAAGAAATGAAATATAAACAGAAAACTCTACATTTTTATTTATTTATTTTAAGATCTGCTGTTTACATAATCAAATCTCCTTAGAAAAGGAAACACAAGGAACAATTGCCTTACAGCAGCTTATCTTACATAAATTAAAGCAAAATTCATCCAACATTAAAAGAAAAGAAACATTCAACTTCATATTATTAAATCACTTTGTGTTTTTAGAACACAAAGATTGTCAAGAACAGTATCCTACCCACGGGAAACTTTATAACGAGTCAGGATCCGAAGCACATTTACACAAAAGACAACAATCATGATTCCTTTGTTTTTTACACAGCTGCAATCACTTATGAAAATGAATATAAAAATACAAATGGCAGAGTATTAAAAGAATTAGATTTAAAGGAAAGTATCGCTAATGTATGCATACAATTAGCATCTGCTTTAATAGTACTTTTAATATTTCAATTTAAAGCAAGGCGTATACAAAATTATAAAATAATACTTTATACTGAATAAAGAAAAACAAAAGCTGTTGATGGAAATACAATATGGGACATATAAACATATAATAAATTTAATCTTCGAAAATTCTTAAGTAATACATTTGATTTTGTTGACAAAAATAACTCCACCCCCAAACCACTTTTGTAATAATTTCTATAAACTAGTGCATAACTATTTGATTTCAAATAAGCAAAACTATAATAAAATTAATGAGTTTAAAAGATACATATTTATTTAAAAATATTTCGAACAAAGTATTTTAATGAAGTTGAAAACAGGAACAAAAATATTTGTAAATATTTCCAGCAACAGCTGCTTCATTGTGTAGTTAAGACAATTAATTCATTAAAAAAAAGGAACACAACCAAAATCAGAGAAAGAGAAGTGAAATTCTATTCTGCGATATAAACATAGAAATCACATACTTTTTCTACTATTCATATGAAAATAGCTCAGTTTCATGACCAACAACTATTTTGTTAAAAATTTTACTTTTAATGAAACTGTACCATTTTTAACAAGTTACTGAACCTATCCACTGCATGATGAAAAGAAGGTTCATAGTATCACTGCAGCCAGCTACAGCTCCTACTTAAATAATTAAAAAAGTTCCACTATACATCTGTCAACATCCAAACATGAATAAAAAATGTTGTTCGATTAAAATTTGCACAGAGCTGCAACCAAAATCTTCAGCCCTCATTCAGTTGATACTCCAACATGGCATCAAGTTGAGTCGATAAATTAGCTAGCATATTCTCAATGTCAACTATCACATCAGTGGCACCAGATGAGCTAGAAGAAGAAAAATAACGGTTTTAAAACACAATGCATAGTTAAAAAAACTTATTTAACAATGAAGCAAATTGAATTATTAGAGCTGAATGATACATATTGAAGTTTTAATCTCCCATAACAGTTAGAGCCTGTCAATTTTTAAGAATTTTCAAACATAATTAGATAATGAAGAACAGGAAAATACTCATATCATAAAAAATATTGTGTACATTTCTCAGCCACCATCATTATTGTTGAAAAGAGTCATATAGGGATGCTGCTCTGTAATGCAAAACTTTTGTTTTTGTTATGTGGAAGAAGGCAGTGGCAGGTGAGCAACCATTTGGTACAGTTGTAATTTGTAATTGAAGGATTGGTTGTCTTAATAATACACAACCTAAGTTTTAATCATATATGTTTAATGTTTGTGTTGTGTCGTCCTGTAATAAAAGTTTTAAAAAGACAAAAGAAGGAGTTGTCTTTATCTGACTGAACTCACCAGACGTCCCAAGTACTTAATCAATAATACGCATTTTCAAAAGAAGTTTATTATAATGCTAAAGAAAACTTCCATCAAAAAAACTTTTCAAAGTTGACTCACAGATCTATCTCTAGACCAATGCTGTAAGTTTTATATCGATCTACTTGGAACATGATGAACAATATTAATTTATTATTTATCTAAAAAGTCCCTCACATTTACGCTGTGATTCTTCGATTGTTTCTTTTCTTATATTTTAGTAAAGAGAAATACTTTCAGAAATAGAAACAAAAAAATGTATAAATATACTAGTTACATAAATTTTTTATTTTGGCTCTTATATTTTTATTGTTACCCCTCAAATATCTAACTTGGATTTCTCTTCCTTGCAAAATTTATTAATATTTTCATAACTTTTTTCTATGCTCTTAATGAGTAAAATAATACACAATTTTAATCAAATGAAATAAAATTATAACTTATAGAAAATGCATTCTGAATTTCAAAATAATAATACAAAGAATGCCCTTTTTTATTACAGTTATTAAAATTATATTCACGAACATAACTACTGTTATCAGTGAAGTTTAAAAGATATCTTGTAAAACCTATTCATTAAAAAGATTGGATATTAGAACATCATAATTAGTACAATAAACATATTAAAATAGATAAATAATTTTTTCTTTAAAGGCAATAATAATATAAACAACATACAAAATATGCTATAAATGTTTTGAATGCTATAAGTAGCAATGAATTTTAAATTAATTTCAGTTTAGATTAAAAATGTACAAGTCAACATGACTTATATTACACTCATTTTAAATACAATAACTTTCGCTATCTGCACATGTTGAAAAGATTGATGATTTAATATCATTCTTGGGTGTAAAAAGTTTATACTGATTGCTTGAATTATTAACAAATTACTTTTTTTTCATTTCCTTTGAAGTGGACCTGATATGTATCAGTGATTTTTAGTGATAAGTGTGAAATAATTTTAATTAAGACATTTTAAGAGACTTCTGGTGAAATGTATAGTGAAAGACAATCTATAAAAATAATAGAAAAAAAAGTCTAATAGGTTAACATATACATGGTTTTGAACAAGCTTTTTACAATCATGTATATTAATTTACTGAAAAAAAATACCAGAACCACTACACAAATGAAAATTTAAAATCATTATAATGTTCAATGGCTTCAAAAATTAAAAATTTTAATTAAGTTCATATCAGAATAAATTACAATATGTACAAATAAAATATGTGATAAAATAAATGGCAAATAACTTAAAATAGTTTGGGGTGGGTTATAATTCACAGAAAATCTGTGGTTCTCTTTAGTTATTACAAGCCAATACATCCCAGGTCTAAATAAAACTTCAGTTAATCATGGTTTTATTGTTAAAGTGCAAGAATTTCTTTTAAAATGAAAACATGAAGTTTATATAAGAGACAGTGAAATGAAAAAAAAAAGAGGATAAATTTTAAAAGTTGATTAACAAATTATGGGAGGAACCATTGATTTTACTTGTGAAAAATAGTTGGAAGACAAAATACAAAAAAAAAAAACAGTCACAAAAGTTGACATACACCTTCCAAAACTGCATTTTTTATGTAATCATAAAAGTTGAAAGGGTACAATATTCATTGAATTGAATATTGTATATTGCATCCACATAAATTTATGGGGAAGAAAAGGAGAAAAACAGTTCAAACAGGTAAACAAACAAACAAAAAAAATTCACGTAATGAAAATCACATAACACGTGCACGAAAGTAATATACACATAAAGTGAAAAAAATAACAACTTCTGTAATTGAAAGTAATTAAACATCATATATCTTGGACTCTCCTGAGCTTTTAATTTAGTATTTTTCATTTTCCTATCTTTCTCTTCTGGACAAGTACCACCCTCCACATTTTATGCTACTTTTTTCCTTCTATGCAGCCCGAGAGTCAATTTCTTCACTCCCATTGAACTAAAGAGAAGGCTACCTCTCAGCTCTCTCAAAACAGTCACTCTCAAAGATTGCATCAATCCTTTGCCAAATGATTGAACTGGACAATCAGAGTGCAAACTATACTCAGCATGATAAAGTCACAATAGTCCATTCCCCATCTACAGCACCAGATAAGGGATCGAAGGCTGCAAGTGACCCTAATGCCCACAGAGTGTTTTCAAACTCTTCTGTCAAGTTCACTGCATAAGTTTTGAATTAGATTCAAATCTAACAAACAAGGGGAAGTATGGGGCTGAGTATTTTATAAAGGCCTATTGTTTTGTAAACTTTGCTGTGTGTTTGGATAGTTATGCTGAAAGAAGCCCCGATTTCCAAGTCATAAACCGTCAACAAATGCCTCACATTATTTTGCAAAACCTTCAAATATTTGAAACAATCAAATGAAGGCTGAATTCTCAGCACCAGCCCTTAACATCAATTGCCAAACCATGACTCCTTCTCAACCATATTTCACTGAAGAAACAACATTTATAAGTTTCAATTTTTTATTTCTGTACATTAAATGTTACTATGTTCATCACTATGAAAGTATTGTATTTCCACTCACTATGTAAAAAGGACAATTTACCCAAACTAGAAATCTTCATGAATATATTCATTAGCAAAATTCAGCCTTTTCCTTTGATTTACTCTGGAAACAAGTGGTTCATGGAACTCTGCCATGGAATCCGTCAGATCAAAGGATTCTTTCACATTAACACTCTAATTGAATGCCCCAATAATACATTTCATTAATTGATAAGTAGCTAATTTCACATCATTTTCTTCATTATTACTGAAACATTTGGATCATTCGAAACATTTGGCTACTCGAAATGAGGTTTGTTAACAAATATAATCACAGTGTTGTTTCATCATTTCTTTTAATAAGTTTTGAACAATATACCAACTTTTCCCAAAAATTTCTCCTTAACTTAATTACCAAACTCTTAATATCAACACAAATATATAGTTCCTTCCTCTTCAGACCATTTTAATTAGAACAATAAAAATGCACATTGATTCAAGCATAAGTAAGATTCACTTTTCAGTGATGACTCATAATGCTATTTTGTTCTACAAAAACATTTACTGTGTGTAAATTTTTGAGACATGAATTTTGCATATCCTGGAGATATAATTTGGTTTTCATTACCTATGTTTATTAATTTTTTGTTGACTTACAAAATGTAACACTGCAATAAATTAAACTTTATAAAAACATTTGTTCAGGGTTTTAAATATTTTAATATAGATGTGTGTTAATTTTTGTGACTGACTGTATACATAAATAGAGTAAAAAGAAAGGAGAAATTACTGTTCCATGGCACGCCCACTTCCTTCTTTCGCCACTTTCTTCTCAGCTAATGCAGTGGTCCGTTTACTTGACAAACATGCTGAAGAAATGTAAAAAATTTGAGTCATTAGAAAAAAAATAACTATGCATAGAAACTTTTATATTGTTTTATAACTACAGAATTCAACAATAAAAATGAGGTAAAACTTTGCATGAATTATAAAAAATTAAATATTATTTTGATGAATATAAAATAAAACACAAAGGGAAAAAAAACTCATTTAAAACTGGTTTTAAGCGATTGATATACAAATAAAAATTTTAAAAAACAAAAAACTGATTTAAAGAATAAACAAATAATTCTAACACAACTAGTAATTTTATCCTTAAAAATTGAATCAAATAAGAAAGAATATGTATATGAATACATATTTTGTATTTTAATATATAACCATCATTAAGGTCAAAAACAATTTTAATTTTTCTTTTTATTTCATAGATTTCAAATTCCAATAAACATTGCCTACTAAATTCCTCCTACATGCAAGAAAATTTTACCTACTAAGAGAAAAGCTTACCATATCTAATCTAATAATCTCATAAATATTTACTTTCTTTTTTGCATTTACAAAACATACACAAGGTATTTTACATGGATCTAAAAGTAAAAAATAATTTAAAGAAGAATATTTAAAACTTCAATAACAGCTTTTCTTTCTAGAGACTCTTGAAAAAATTTTTCTTTGAATATTTAGCACTTTTTTCCCCTTCCCCTCACTGTGTTTAGCCATAACAGTAACATTTGAAACAGCCTTTCAATCTATGCAGTACAAAGTTTTTATATATAAAGGTAAAAAAATGCTTTACTGAACACACACATATTGCATTAATTCTTTAAATTATAATTTCAATAGTAGAAAATATGGGAAATTTCAAAACATTTTTAAAAAATGAAGTAAAAAGTATTCAAAAATATATTGAATTAAAATATTTTATTTACATTACATGTGGTACTACTTATTATGAATCTGTATAATAAATAATGAATACATTTTTTTAACTCGTCTGAAAAAGTTATTTTTTCCTTTCATTATTCAAATATTTTGTACAGGGAAATCATTACAATATATTACAATAATTTTATAACCTAATTTACATTATATATAAGTAAGATATATAATAGTATTAATGTGCACAAAAAGTAAAGCATATATATATATTTTTGTTTTATGTACTTCCTTTTCTAAAAAGGAGGGGCATCAATAAAATATTTGAATACAATATTGTATTTAATAATATTTTTATGTTACCATTTCTGAAATAAACCATATTGTTCCAAAACAAATATATAAAATAAAATATTAATGTCATATTAGTTATAAATATAAAATTGAAACTAACTTGAAAAAGAAAACACAAGAAAATTAATTATATAACATAATGTTTAAAATTTTACAGACACCAATTACAGCAAGCATTAAAAAAAACCTTGAATGTCACATATAAATTACAAAGGGGAAAAACAATAAATTAAAAGGTAATCTAATGGTGCTATACTACATTTAAAATTTCAATAGTTTTAAAGTGGATAATATCTATTTATCTACAACAATAGAACATCTTGTTACTAAATATCCAATAAATAAAATTAGGTTCTTTAAGTGTCATTTAATACATTTCAATCTATAAAAATTGACTATATGTGACTGACTGTAAATGAAATTCAGATTAATTTTCAATTGCTTAAAATAATATAAGAATAATAATAAATTTAGTTAATATTGCTTTTGGAATATTTTTTTAGGTATTGTAATTAATATTCCATTTTGCTCTGGGTAATTCAATTAAAAAAGAATAGTTTTAAATAAATTTCAAAGTTACATTGCATAATATATTATTTCATGTAATATAATAGATCCTATTACAATTTGTCAATGGCTTTCTCATATTTTTTATTTCATTCATGTGAAAGTCAAAACAGAAAAAATGAATGTAATTTTAGCACATTAAAAATAATTACTGTACTACAATAATAATGAAAGAGTCAATAAACTCGAACTATATTTCATTTCCCATTTCATTAATATAAAATAAATATTGCAATGATATACATTAATGGGTGCTTCATACATACTACTTTTACAAAATATTATGTACCAAACTTACCCTGATTTGAGGGCAAGTTGGATTTCCTGAGTGTTGATGAAGGTGATGCTGCTGGAGAGTTGTCACCTGTCACACACTTTGCAGCTCTCTGCTTGATAGTTCCTACATTCTCATTGGCAAAAGGCAAGGAATTAGACTCTGTGCTGGAAGTTGAAATATTGGAATCAGCAGAATCTTTTCTACGCTGCCGGAACTTCGAACCTTGTGAATCTTTGGCACGTACAACATCTTCCCTTGCCACAGAAGAGTCAGTCAAGTCAATAACAGAGGCAGACAAGGGAGATGGTGGAGGTGGGAAATCTTCAGTTAATGCAGGTGACGCAGATCTGTCTGAGTCTCCTGGTGGTGGTGGCAAGTCTGTCACAAACCGTGATGCCAAGCCCTTGACACAAGTTGCAAATGCTTCATCCTTCATTGCTTCAATACTACGTTCGTTTTTTATTGAATTTGTTCGTTTGGGAGGAGGTGGAGGATTTCTTTTTCCTCTTAAAGTCCCATAGAGTTGAGAGGAGTTCATATTAGACCAGTTATGCTGAGGAGACCAACTATCAATCATTTGACTGGCAAGCTTCAGATTTTTGGGGTCATCATCAATGTCGTAACTGATCTCAGGATCAGACTGTCGAGTCTTGGCAGTTATTTTGGCAACAGGTCTGGGTTTAACCATGCCTTTTGGTCGGTTGAGGGTTGTGGTACCGCTGGTTTCATAAGAATAGTGGTCATGTACACTAAGTTCACTGTCTGTGTCATAGCCATTATGTCTCCAAGCACTAACAGTGTCATACCAGCAATCAGAGTTGCCATAGTAAGGGGGATTCATCACAGTGGAAACAGAGTCATCCATATCTAGACTCTCCAAGGACCTACCTCGACTAGTTGATCGAACCTGGAAAAATAATAAAAATTTCATATATTAAGCAGTTTAATAAAAAAATCAGAGCTTTGAATCATACTTTTCCCAAAAATGTTTTCCTTTTGTTAAAGTAGTTATACAAAAAGTTCTACATATACTTCAATTTTATCAATATATGCAATAAAAATAAAATAATGAATACAATATTTATACTTCATTAAAACTAGCCCCATTACCAAAAACAAAAGTATACTGTGCTTCTTTGAAAAAAAAAACTAATAATAATCATCTTAGACACAGTCAACAGTCATATAAATTTATTTATAATAATTATAAATAAATTTAATTGAAAATAAATTCAATTCTTTAAAAGCAATGAAGCTTTGCAATAAAATATTTATATGATCACATTCTCTTTGAAAAAGCTATTATATCTAAATAATAAAAAATACAGCTTCTACACTATTATTATTAAAAATTGCAACCATAAAATAGAGGCATTTATCAATTAAGAAATACTGCACATGCATTTTCATTTTTAGAATATCTTTTTATGTAACTTTTTGTAGTAAGTGTGCAAGATAATCAATTCAAATCCGGAACGAATTTCCTAAGCCCAGTTTCTTACAGAAATAAGTCAAACTGCTAAGTTTCCCCGCAAACATTCTCAAGAATGGTTATAAATAAAGTTGAAAATAATAAAGGTGAAGAATTATCACACATTTAAGGCTGTCTTTGCTTAATGTTAAACAACAAAACTTGAATGTGGAATACTTTTTCAGATATAAAAGAACTCCAACATTAATAATATATTCTGGCTTCGTTATACTATAAAGGGCAGCTTATTTCACCATACTATTCATTTTTTTTTATCTAAGTTGAGCTACTTTTTCTGGTACAAAATGTGTTCCACATTTTCCCCCCATATCGTAATATTAAATGAACTATCCATGGAATATTTTGAAATTTTAAAAATGCAATACTATAAACAGATGCATGTATTATAATATTGCAAATTTTTGTGAAAATTTAGACATTTTTCTGTCTGAAAATGAGCTTAACGTTAGTTCCAACTCTCATGCATTTGGAGAAGATAGCCTTAATATATTCAAAATTATAGAAATACCTGAGAAACAAATACTTTTGAAATTTTATAGACCCTATAAAAATAAATGCTTTTGCTGATTAAATACTATCAATGCATAAAGATCCATCTATAGAAGGGCTGCTCATATTTTATTATCTCAAACAATTGCTGAATTCTCATGCTTGAATAAAATCAAATGCTCTTCCTTTATCCAATTCAAAATTTTAAGATTTTAACAAATATCTAAATAAAACTATTCTATTACATGTACATATTTACAAAATACAGTATACAATTTTAAAAAAAACCCATAAAAATAAAAATTAAAAATGTATCCAAGCATATGCAGGGTGCAAATTTTTCTCTTAACAAAGCAACAATCCCTTAAGAAAAACTAAGAAAAATGCTTCATTTTTTACAACTTCAGAGAAAAAGAGTCATGACACTCACCCCTTTAAATTACAATAATTTACTCCATTAAGATATTTTATAATGCTTAAAACAAAATTAGATCGCTGAACAAATTAAGTATAGGAGATACTTAATGAATCATTATAAAGAATGTATAAATATTGTTGGAACTGAATGATGAATAAAAAAATGCACTTAAGATTTTAAAAAATTGTGTTTCATAAAACAATAAATGAGTATTAAAAATATCACAAAAATAAAATAAATAACACAGAAAGAAATGTTATAGCATAACTGATACAATGAGAAATATATATATATATTTTATTACCACTAAATCTTACAATTAATTAACTAAATCTAAATTAAACTTTATAGAATATACTTTAAATCATAAGAAAAGTGTTTTTAAAATGGAAAAATTCCTTGGTAATATTTAAATATGATTGTAAAAGCCAAATTCGAACAGAAAGATGTGTTTTAAAAAATAAAGAAGAATAATAAACATTTATCTATCTTACATGAAAATAACAATAATGATATGCTCTTGTTTGGTAAATACGATATAATTTTTTCCCCTTTATAGTATGTATTGAAATATTCGTATTTTCAAAACTGGAGGGGGGGGGGGGATTTAGTTCTGATCAATATGTGAAAATAAAAATAACAAAACAATTTTGGGATAAGTTTATGAATAAATGCAAAATAAGTAAAACATTAAATATTTCGAAGGAAATTTTTTTTCAAAGGGGAAAGAAAATGATATGTACTTTTTTTACAATTAGTAATTTTAAATAAATAAAAAGCTTTCAAAACAAAAGAGGTGCATATAATTAAATTAATGACACAGTTGAGAACTTTTAAATATATTACTGAAATCTAATTAGTTTCCATACAATTCACAGTAGATTTCTAAATTTTTAATGACAAACACATCAAGATCATTACAGAAGAATTTTTACAAGATATAGCATTATATAAAAAAACCAACAATAAAGAAAGCTCTTATCTAGCAATAAGAAAAGAAGTTTATTGTTAAGATTAATGGAATTTCAGAGGAAAAGCTTATTTTCTCTATGATAATAGCCCTTACTGTTATATAATACATTTTTAATTCATAGAAATATATTTTTTGAACCTCAAAAGTTTCAAATTAGCAAATAGTTTCATCTTGTATGTCTGACAAAATGGAATGAATAAAATATACCTATTGCAATAGAAAACAAATGTTTTGACCAAAACAACAGAGGTTTTAACTTAATTTCTTTTGTTTAAATAAATAAGACAGTTTATGAGTCAATTTCTGTTTATCCATTAAGTCATCTGTTATTTTACATGTCTGTCAAATACTATTACCACATAAATGATGTGTTACTAAGTCTAATAAACACTTTTAAAATAATTCATTTGAAAACTAAACTTTGGTAGATTTCAAAATACCAGTAAAGGTTAAAAGCTTTTTGGTCCTATTATAAAAAGAAACTAACAGAGCTTTATTATCACTTAGTATTTAATTATAAAACCCTTTCTGATGTATACCTGATTTGCATACTCTTTCTTAGTAAAAAAATCAATGTCTCTTAAAATAATGCCTATTTTTTATCACTTAAATATGCATAGTCAATAATTTTAATAATCTATTCAATTTTTAATATTAGTTTTTAATCTATTAAAAAAGTGCAATACTACATTGGCAAAGATTTAATCCATATTGATATAAACATTTCAATTTCAGTAAAACATATAAAACTGTATCCCTCAAATTAATAAAAATCAATCAGCTAGCAATAATATAATCAATCAGCTATCAATTTCAGATTCTTTGTAATCCCCCCCCCCTAAAAGGCCAAAAAATGCATGATTCTGTACAATTTTGTATACTACTAAAAGTTTCAGTAAAGTACAAAGTTTACTGAGGTTCAATAATTCTAAGTAATCCAGAATATTGATGAATTAATGTCATGTAATCCAAAGTGAACACATCTAAACTTCAACAAATTAACAAAAAATAGCTGATCATACACGATATTTGCTTACCAGAAATTATATTTTGAATCACAAGATACAAAGTTGGGAAACATAAAACACAAAGAAAGCCCCATAAAAATTAAAATATTGCAAAAATAAAGATTTTAAATGGACATTAATATCTCAGATAAATAAATATTAAAAAAAATTTTAGGCAGATATATATATTTACATTAGTTTGACTGAAAATAATTGAGCTGTTTTCTTTGAAAGTGGTGTAAGTCAATTTTATATTATATGGCGATATTTACCACTTTCAAAGTAATTATATTTGTAATTCCATTAACAAAGCATTTTTATATGGACAAAATGATCAAATTTTGAAGGATTTTTGAGGAACTGTTCATGGATAAAAAGCTCATAGCAGATTGCACTCAATGTTATAATTAATTAACTTTTTGTTAAAAATAGACTTGCACCACTTTCAAAGAAAACAGCTCAATTGTTACTCTAAAAAAAATAGCATGTAGTATGAGAAAAAAATAATAATATTGACATAAGAAAATTTTTATATAATGCACAAATTATTAATTTGAAAAATCAATCTTTTTCATACTATGTCATCAGATTATACAGTGCTTTGAATTTTTTTTACTCTTTAAATAGAATGAATATATTTGGAATGCAGAAATTTGTTATTTGAAGTAGCACTTTCACTATTAAACTATTATTCATACATTAGTTGGATAGAGAGAGGCATTATTTTTAATAACACATTTCATTAATATACACATAATTCTTTAATTAAAAATTTATTAATGAACGTTTTTATGATCTAAAATGTTTTAATATATATTTTCACAGCCAAACATATAAGAACTTAAAAAATTATCTCGTTATAGTGTAGTGTATTAAATATTAAATGGAAGAAGAAAAAAACTGAAAACATTTGAATAAAATTTGACAGGAAGGCTTGTAAAATCTAGTCTGACAATATGAAAACATTTTCTTTTTAATAATTAATGGAATTTGCAATGAATAATTAACAGAATAAATTAAGCTAATGAATAAATTTTACAATATAGAATGTTAATTTTTGGCATGAATCACATTTATTATAAGTTTTATTTTTAATAAAAGACAGGTTAAAATGCAGCAATTAATAAAATTCATGTAAAAAATCTTAGTTCACAAATATAAATTCAATATAAAATCACATCCTGCCAATTAATTAAACATTTTGTAACATGAATAGTAGAACTAACATAATTTCCATGGATAACTGGGATGTATGATAAAAATAATAGTGGACACTTTTATAAGAAATTAATTTTGTATAATACTTGTATATAAATAACACAACTGAGAGATAACTAACAGTACTAATGGCAAATGAAATCTTATACACAAGATTATGTTTAATATTAATATGTAACTTGTATGTTTTTTATAAAATACCATTAGTATACTCAGCTTGCAGCTAATATCTTTAAATAATTTTGTTTCCATTTTAATATATATATATATATAATGCTGGAGATAGTAGATTAGTGCAATACAAGAGGAATGTTCCATTTTATTAAATTAAGTATGACAAAATGAGCTTAAATCTTTTAATGATATTTACATTTCACTTTTAATTATTTTATTGTTAACGAAAGCACAGTTTGATTTTACATTACTGAAACATTTTTCTCTCATGTGTTTAGATTCACAACAAATTTTCATTATGAAATAATATTATGAATAATGAGATATTTGTATTTTGATTTATGCATGACATATTTAGAATATTCACTCTTTACAAAATTTTGATACCCAGACACAATAGGAACATGAGAACAAAATATGTTACAGACAAAAATGTGTGTTTTGTGTTTGAAAACAGACATAGATGTTGAATAGTTAATGATTATTAATTTAAATATCCTGAAGTCAGTATAAGCCACATTTATTAAAATTGAAAACTATTTTTCACAAATAAATAGTATTATTGAAAGAAGTTACCGATTTAAATACTATATTAAACTACTACGAACTGAATTAAAATAAATTATATAAAATTCATAACACTGGTAATAGAATAATTTTAAACTTATGAACAAGAAATACTATATGAAATCAGTTCTGATAAAAGAATATTGAAGGAAATACCTGAATAGTAACAACATTAGGTTGATACAAATTGCTGAGGTGGGACGGAGAGTTGCAGTCTCGATTGTTGATATAATGTTGAAACATCTCATCTTTTGGTGGAGACTGCTGGAATGTTTTAAACTCTAGATTGGCATCAGCTGAAGTTGGTGAGATTCTAGAACGAGCTGTGGTAATAGCTATTTCTTGACTATGGTAAGAATATGGTGGTACATTATCTATTAAAATGAATTAATAGAATTAGGAAAACAAATAGTCATTTTATTTCACTATCTTTAATTATTAAGAATAATACAAACAAAAAATTTTAACTAGTTGACATATTTTCAATGTATTGTAACTTTATAGCATTTTATATTGTAGTTAATACAATACATGTAATGTATTGTGATTATGTCAATCCTCACTCATATATAGTCTGTAAAATAATGAAAATAATTTTGAATTTCATACATTTCCCAAAAATTACACCATCGATAAAGTTAAATTTTAAAATATTGTAGAGTACAAAGTATATAAAATAACATATCTAATTAGTATGGAAGCTACAATTTTGCAAATACTTTGTTTAAAATTTATATGCAAGAATTGCTAAAAATATTATTTACTAAGGTTCAAATTTTCAAATGTTTCAGAGTCTTTTCATATCAATGTGAGTTTTTAAAATAATGAAGGAAAATGAGATACATAAGAAGCACCACAAAATACGAATTTAAAACTGCGAAAAATTAAGAATTCAATGATAAATTATGCATCACAAAAAGTAACTTTGTTAGATACTTCACATTTAATTTTAATAGTATTTAATTCACATTAACAGAATTCTGTCTTGATGTTTTTTTATATTTAAACTATAATAGATTTTCATAAATGCAACAGCGCATAAAAATTTTAAAAATAACTGATAAATCATAAATAGAACTGTACAGCTTATAATTAAATAACCAAGAAATTATCTTCATAAAATATAATATTTTCTTAAAAAAATCTTTTTTTTTTCATTGGTGATTTAAAATGGACAACTTTCATGATAAAAGTAATTGCCAAATAATTTACTGTTAGGTATTTCTTTTTTTAAAGCAATTCTGGAAAAAAAATTTAACAAGCAGAAATTTATATTCTTTATAATGACTTTGATTATTATCTTAAAAGGAAAGAAAACTTTATATAATGGTACAATGGTTCAATGAAGAATAATGAAAAATATTAAAGAGAATTTATATAAATAAAAAACATATACATATATAAATAACACAGAAAAATACAACAATTGAGAGTGAATATACATCTGGAAATTACTTAGTGTTGTAGGCCTTGATATTGTGTTCATTGTGCTACCTGTTAATTCATGAGGCTCGGGCACATGGCTAGCACGTTTAATACCGTTAGAAATGTCTTTCACTCTTTTGATGGCTAATGTTATTTTCTTTTGATGACCTAAAATGATTTAAAAAATGTATTGAAATAGAAAATAAATAAATCAGTTTTAAATATTATGAATGCATAAACACAAAATTTTAAATAAAAGGAACCTTAAATCAGATGAAAATTATACAGCAAAAAATTTCAGCACTCAAAATAAAACACTACTATATATTAAATAATGAGAGTTAAAGACAGCACACCATGTAAGAGCAAAGCCTACATGTTTTTCATTTTTAAATACTGATCAGAGTTCAAAATATTTAAAAGTAAAGACCTCATAAAAAAAAATTATTATCCTGATTGATTTCAAAACTAAATTCATTGTGAGAAAAAATTTTGTGTGTGTGTGAGATAGCAATTTTATACATGTTTTTGAAAAAAATTTCACATGTACCATAACCAATAAAAAAAAAACATTTTGATTTCAATAATATTGTATATATATTTTTTCTTTTATTTCCTTTTTATCCACTACTTTTGAATATTATTTTAAAAGTAAAAATTAATTTAATCAAATTATTTTTTAATAATTTAAAATTTGTTGCATATTTTAAGAATACTCAAAAACTTTTGCAGCATCTCTGAAAAAAGCAAGGAAATGCTATTAAATCCAACATTCAAAATAGAAATTATACCTAATTTTTGGATTCCTATTTCCTCTAAATCTTCCCAAGTAAGCTCAGTAACTTTATCCACTGTATCATAGCCCTGATCGCACAAAGTTTCATAGTATTCTTCTAGTCTCAATAAATGCAACCATTCCAATAATGAACTCTGTTAAAAAAAATCAGAATTAAAAAAAAATTCATTGAAATATAATTATAATATAAGCCTTGAAAATAATTAAATAGGTCTTACAGGCTTGTAATCGGGAATTCCATCAGATATATTCAGTCTAGCAATTTCAGCCTTCAATTTTCTTCGATGATTCGGTTTTGTAATTCCAATTGCTGTCAAATCCTGCAAAAGAAAATATAAATAGAAGCATATATTTATAAGAAAATATAACTTAATGAGAATAAAAATGCAAAAATTATAAATAATTGAAAATTTTTATAATTATTAATTTTAAAAAATCGATATTTTTGTCATTGACATATTTGTGAGAAATATTATAAACAATTAAACATAAAACAGCAGTTCATAAACTGTGGTCCGCGGACTCTCAGCGCCTTTTATGGGGTCCGCGAAGGTCTTTCATTTAATGTTAACATTTCTTTCAATTTTAGACTCTGAATTTAAGTATGTGAAAAATTTAAATAAGTGCCATCCTATCCTAGACCACTAAATTGCTCTCAATGAAAAACTTACTAAACCATGTATTTCTATCTAGAATATTAATTTAGTTTTAATTAGATTTTTAATTGGAAGTTTATTGTTTTCTTAAAGGTAAAAAGTAGCATTAAAAAAGTCTATATAAGTAGCAGAGGCAGTCTTAGGATCAATGAGGAAACTTTAAATCACTCAACCTTGGGTTGGGAGTCAGGGAGGGGTGTTCAAAATCATGGGGGTCCGTGATGTCAGGCTGATTGATACACATAAAGAGGGTCCGCGGCGATCAAAAGTTTAAGAACTGATGACATAAAACATAGAACCTTATAATAATAGCAATACCAAATCATAATTTGTATTGATTCTCCAAAAATTATAACCATAACATAAACCCCATTCCTCCGCTTTTAACGGTCGCGGTAGAAGAGTGAACATGATCGCGAATTCTATCGAAGCTCCAAGTCCTTAGGTTGGAGTGGAATATTAGAGAGTGCTGTCGAAGGTGAGAGAGTTTAAGACAGTTCTTCAACACTTGATCAAAGTACAAAATTACGAGTTACGTAGATAATAAGCTCTCGCGTTGCTTTATAGAACGGCGATGATTTAAAAGATTTCAAACTCCACAATGGACTGGAGATAACAACTGCATATACAAAGCATCGAAAATCATAATTATAAGTGATAACTAAGATGAAACATTGTTAAATATCTGCAACTGAGTCAAGAGCACGCGTATCTACCCAAAATACCATTTTGTATTAAAATAATATTAGAAAGGGAAAAAATGGAATTGAACAGTGAAATGAATCAAACATCAACAGAACGTTTAGTTACCACAAAATTCTGAACAGAGAAAAGGAAGAGTAAGAGTTTTATTAACGTCGCGCACTATAAAGCTGCACGAGAGCTATTGGTCAAGTGACGAAGACGGCACCTGAGCTGGCATTTCCCCCTCCTCTAGTTCCAAGCTTCCACACCACACCTACGGGAGGAGCATCCACCTCCTCTATACGGCGGATCTTCAGCGGTACTAAGCTCGGACTCATGACATGCCAGCCACGAGTCCGAGACCTTGACCACTAGGCTACCCCTCAGATACCATTTTGCATTAAAATGATATCAGAAAGGGAGGGGGGATGTAAAGGTTTGAACAGCGAAAAACCACCCGGCAGTTAAGATTTTCAAATTATTAAAGAGAAATTTAAAAAATAATCTAGGATTACATTTCATTTTTTCTCCCCTTTAAAAGAGTAAAGAGGCATTAAAATCGCACAAAATTTCACGACAATAATTTGAATTTAAAAATTTATTTTTCAAAGAACAAATTAAAAGAATCCAATCTTTAAAAATGAAATTTTTTTCACTTTTTTTTCCGTGACTGCTTCGACAACGAATGTCAAAAGTTAATTTTTTGAAACACAAATATAGTAGAATAAAATTTAAAAAAAAAAAAGACTATTAGTTTTCTTTAAGATTATTAGTCAGATTTCGAGTTTTATTAAAACAGCACAAATCACAATTCAAAATAATAAATGTCTTTAGATTATGTTTTAGCTCTAACTTTGAACATGTTTAAGTGGAGAAAATAAACTTCTATTTATTACTGTGAAATGGGTTTTAAACATTTGCACAAGAATAAGTTTCCATTGTTTCAGCCCATCTTTCTGTGAAACCCTGAAATGCAATACACTTAAGCAAATAATATGCCTTATTCCATTCAACTAAGTAAGGCCTTAATTTCAAAACGTGTATTGCCAGTTCGAAGTTTATAGCGTAGAAAAGTAAGTCATCATGAAAATAACTTCTATGCCATAAACTCACAACAGAAAATCAAATGATTTCTATAGTGATTTTGCATATGCAAAAAGGGGCATGTCCAGGATGAAAACAATGATTTCCGAACCAATGCGCATTCAGGAAACGAAGCAGATTCCCTAAAAGGTTCTACAGGAAGCGAAATTTCCTCGCTTAAATGAGCCTGGCCGGACTTAGCCGTATTATCCCGAGCAATCCGGTTATTTTCCCGAACCGGGAGAAAGTGGAATGATACATCCCATGCAGAGCTGCACTTAATTTATGCACTTGTTCGAAAACTCTAAATTGCCATTAGGGAGGACAGAAGGGGATGTGGTGTTTCCGCCTTTCAGAAGAATGTTCTGGTTCCGTAGGAGGTTGCAGTCATTAGATCCTTTGCCAATGGTTGTTGTGGTGACTTAACGACCAGGCCCTTTCTGTTTAGTCTGGCGAAGGTGACTCATTAAATTGTGTATATGATGGCCGGTAAAAATATTAAATATTGGAAGTCATTAAAGTCAGATGAATCGAAACGATAAAAAGGTTTCAGCTGGGAAAAGAAAATAACATAAAGAACTAAGTGCTTTGCAGCTGCTGATGTTATGGGGGGGGGGGGCAACAAAAACAATTATAAAAAAAAAGTATCAATCTCTATTAAAAAAAAAAAAAAAAAAACGTGCGCACAGAACAAGAGAAATATGTATCGAGACAAGAAGAAAGAAAAAAAGAAAAGTTAAAAAAAAAAAAAATACAAAAAAGAAATATTTAGAGGAACTTTTTTCTTAACTCAACTGCCAAAATTATAAAATGTAGTAAGAAAATTTTTGCATTTACTATTTTGATTTTCATCATTAACTTTGAAGAAATAATAGAAAATACAAAGTTTACCTTTTGCATTTTAAACTATTTCAAAAAAAATATTTTTAATGTACGTCATGTGCGGATTTCTGAAATTTCGTATCATATGAATAGCAGTCGTTAAATTCTCCATAAAAAGCACGTTCACTTGGAACCTAATCTTTTACTCCTATCGTATTCCATTACATTATGCACTCAAAAGAGTATTTAATTTGCATCTTTATTAAAAACAAACTGTGCTTAAATTTTTACATAAAACAAATATTTTTTTCTCTGCAGAAAGTATTTTAAAGTATTTAACTACGTTCGAAACCGTGATTATGTAAAAGGATACAAACGAATAATTTTTTTGATATTCAGTGTCACTTGAATTAGAATATACATATAATTTTCTTTAAAAAAAGTTATTACAAGAAAAAATTATTTAAAAACAAATTTTTTTGAGCAAAAAATGAAGAAAAAACAATATTTTCTTACATATATTTTTAAAACATTATCTTTTTTTATGGAAAAAATGTTTAAATAATATATTGATATTTTGCCTGTATATATATATAACTAACGCTTCTTTACAGAACCTGAACTGGGATATTTGAAATATATATTTCAGAAACTGATTTATTCATAAAAATTTTAGAAAAAAAAAAAAAAAAAAAAAAAAAACCACTGGTATTATTTTAATTGATATAGCAACTCTGAAAATACTGTGAACTTTTCTAAAATCTTGGTTCAAACTTTGTAAAGAAGTTTTTGCTATATATAGACAACATATTTCTTATTAATGATATTAATTATATAGCCTATTAATATTCTTAAAACAACTTTACTTGCATATTCTAATTAATGTTACCCCATTAAATAAATATATATATATAAAATTATTCATATATATCACGGTTTCGAACGTAGTTAGTCACATTAAAGTAATAATGGACACACGCACTTATAAAAACAGTGGACAAAACGCTTTTTGTAATACATATTGTTTTATATCATAAAAATTAAAATTATGTATATAAATAGATGTTTGAAAATATGAAATTGCTTCACTTCAACACCGTTCAATCGATCATTTTGAAAACTGGCATTGTATGTATTTTTTGTGGAGAAGGTTTTTGTGCTATTCTCATTGTTGCAGCTCCTCACCAGGTGGCACTACAGCAAAGCAACTTCTGCACCGTTCAATCAGTCGTCATGTTGCCAACATGGTAGCCAAAAATGATGCCAACTTGGCTCTATCACCAAAATTTCGTTATGTTTCCATTGAATCGATATTATAATGTAAGGAATGGCGTTGCTTGCGAATATTATAATTTTAACATAAAATAAATACGGCAGAAAGTAATATTAACGCATTACACATCCAGATATAAATCATTTAAACTATTTTAAGCGTTCATTAAACAAAATTTGTAACAATGTGTTACTTTTGCTGAGCAGAGATCAGCTTAGGAAGGTGTTTTCAAAAATCGACCCACAACAGAGTTACGGGGCGTTATAAATAAAAAAAAAAATCCTTTTTATCAGCTATTAGACCTTCAGACTTTAAATTTAACAAATATGGTTTTTTTTGTTCAGATGAGATGTGCACAAAGCTTTTTTTATTTAATTTGTAATTCAAGTAAAATTAACTCATTAGAAACTTCTTTATCCTTCAATCTGTATTGTTTAAATTTTCAATTCACCCGTGCGAAGAACGGGTATACCAGATAGTACTAAACAAAGCTTTTGTTTATAATTTAAATCTCAGCTTAGTAAAGCGTTGTTCAAAGAATTTGCAAATGTTTATGATAGCATACAGAGAAAAAAAAACTAATCGTTAAAAACTCTTAAGATAAAAGCCAATATTTATAACAAACATTCAAATAACTTTACACATTACGCAAATATGTATAATAATATTTATACAAATTAATGTCGCATACGAAAAGCCAATATCATTACTTCAAAAATAATGAATAACTCTTTGAAAAGACAGTCAAATTGAAAAAAAAGAGGAAAATGGCTAGATATCCTTTCACGTACACAGACACTCACAAAAAGTCAATACAAAGATAAGTTTCATACAACGCGTGACGCACTTCTAGATTAAAAAAAAAGTCAAGAGTGTTTTATTGCTTCAAAGCAAATATTGGAGATAGTATTATCAGACGTAAATAAGCGTCTTTTTCATAAGTGAGCTTTTTCAAGAACATCACTTTTTTTCCAAAACATCTTTTCACAACTTGATCGTTTCATGCAAAAATTGCATTTAATATAATTATATTAGCTATTTTCATCTACTAATAAGCTAACATTAATCTCTCAATGTTCGTAAAATGGAATTTTGCTGCACTGATTTTACACATTAAAAAAATATATATATTGAAGTCTGGATCAAGCGTGTGTGTGTTTGGAGCTCAAACAGATTTTCACCCACAACCGTGTCCTAGAACAATGCACTCCAAACTTTTTATCACCGCGTACGGGTCAACGTTTGATAATTTTACCGTGGCCCGCAGAAGAGGGAGAGATGTTGATTGTTTATATTTTAGATTGTTTTGATTTAATAATTTTAATTTAATTTTACCCGAACATGCCTTCAAAGTAAAATACAGTTACTTCAAAAATGAATATTAAGTCACACAAACCAGAGAGAAATGCCACAGTAAATAAAATAGAAACAATTTAATGTTCCTTGGAAGGCCCGTTACCAATTGATTCAAGGACCGGTCTGCGGACCAGGGGTTGGGAACCACTGTCCTAGAGCCACTGAAGATTCAGCGTTTCGTGGGGCTGATGCACGTTAAATTTGTCGAGGCTGACAGTCCTCCGTAGGCGTGATGTAGAATTTTAGAGAAGGGGTGTGAGTGGGGGGAGGTGTTGCCCTCATCACTTATATGGTTCAAAATTACGATGTCAGTCTTAAAATCCTTAACTTTTGCAATAAAAAAAAGTATATCGAAACATATAAGCAAATTCAGATGTTTATATAACCAAGATAGAGGAGCCGATACTAAAGTCGGCATGTGTTGTAAATATTTATTTATTTATTTTTGAAATAAAACTTCTTTGCGCACGGGAGTGAATGGGAAATTTGCCCAGTTTTGCGCATTTTGATAAATTTTACGAAGAGACGAAAGGTTGAAAGATGATAACTGGACACTTCATAATGAAAATAGTGGTAATCACGCAAGTTTTATAAGAGATACCCGTGTTTCAAAAGTACATTAAGCAACACAAGGGGCTGTTGGCGACGGACCTCGTAATTTTGAGCCATGGTCAAGTGACGTTGACGACAACTGAGTTGTCACTTTCTTTTTTGAACTATCACACCACGTAAACTGGTGGACTGAGCCTCGACAGATTTAAAGTGCATCAGCCCATCTAAAGGACAAGTCTTAAGGGGCGAAAAAGTTTGAACTCCTGACATGCCAGCTACGAGTCCGTGACCGTAACCACTAGTCTACCGTCCCCCCCCCCTCTCTGTGAGCAATAAGATAACATTTTACAGTACTCTTAAACTCATTAAAAATAAAAGGGAGAAACACGCATATAAATGCACCATTTATCAACTTTCCCTTGTTATGTGTAAGTATGCCAAACATTTTAAGTAGATAAAAAATAGGCTGGAATAAAATTATTTAAATATATAATACCTGCAGACTGGAATGAAATGAATTGTTTCAGAGCTTGTAAAATTTTCTGTTACAATTCTTAAACTGATTGGGGTATTATATCAAATGATCGTAATAGAAGCAAAGAGAGAGGGATTTTTATAGTGTACTCATACCAAGCAATAATAAACATAGTTTGAAAGAATACTAGATTTCTAAAAATAATCTAATAGAAACATTCTGGAAAAAAGAAGGGGGGGGGGCTGCGTGTCAAGGGACTTCCAACACTCGTATTTGAATACATTTTACAACGCGCTTTAAACAAAGACAAAATTTTTTATTCTTGTGAACGAGGTATGAATATAAATAATGCAAAACTCCACCGAAGATGAACTCAGAGAATGCAAAATTGAATCAAAGGTTGGATGAAGAGTTACAAAGGAAACATCTCAAGTTAGCATTCTAAAAATATGATAAAGGCCCTTTTAGCAAGGAAGGCGATTTCTCAATTGAAACAATTCAATTGAAACAAAAAATCCAGGAAGCGGCGGGATTCCTGCGTCACCATAGCAACAATGATGTCTGCGACAACTGTCGTCAAGGGGCGCTTCCCCCACAGGCCACGAGGCGCCCCATTTCATTACGAAAGCAGCCCGTTCACGTGGCATATTAAAATAAAACACTGGGGCGTAATGTCGCAGAAAGCGAATTTAAAATGTAAACGAAGAGTCGGTTTCCACTGGGAAATGGCAGCTCTTCATTTGGGGAACTCGTTTAGAAAGAAATTTTGCTCGTATGTGTTTGCTGGCTTACAGTTTATGTTAAAGATAAAATGATTACAAAGACAACTTGGTTTAACTTCTGAATACAGATGAAACAATTAAGTCATGGCTACTGTGCAGCACCCAAAAGATAGAATTTAGAGCGCACTTTACAAAAATGTCACAACATTTTCAGAACATATAGCTAAGAATCTTTCTTTGTTACACACAATAGTTGTTATATTCTACAATAACGTCCTGATGCCATGAACATAAATTAAAATGAAGTAATTTAAAGAAAATGTGATGATTCCTTTAAATGAGGGTTGGAGGATACTTTGTTGACACATAATACATGCTCGGGATTTACTTTTAAAATCTGTTCAAACTTGGAATTTATTTATTACGCTAATGAAGATGTTTACATGAAAACAATACAATATTAATAAGAAATCGCATAAAAATATTCTAAATTTAACAAGTTTGTCATTACGCTCTCTCTCTCCCTCTATTACGAGAAAAATTAAGCAGACACTGTATATGTTCTTCACAAAAATGAAATTAAAATGCAACTACAGCAGGAGCAAAAGTATTATACTTTCAACGTTTTAAGCAAACACATACAATAATTAAATTCACCCAATCATAAGGGCCCCACCTATGACCCCTAAAACTATACAGTGCACAGCATATAATGTGAAATACTCGTATAAACAATAAGCCGAAACAAATAAATGTGTATGACTTACAATCCCACAAACCAGCAAAACCGACTGCCGCCTTTTAAATGAATGAGTAATTTTAGTGTATGGTGGCAGACTAAGCCTAAACAATGTCGATGATCATCACATGTAAACGACATATCATTCGAAATTTACAGGTTTTTCGGAGAATACAGCCGGGAATAACATTTGACCTTTAAAATTATTCGAATCATGACCTTATTAAGGCTGAGTCGAGAACGAGACGAGGCCCCCATTGTGACCGAGGCCTTGGGCCCAGTGCCTTAAGACGTCCCTGCCAATCGTTATATCTTTTGCGTGCGCATGACAACACAATAAACTAAATTCACGTGACGTCACAGTCCATAATAATTGCAATCACGTGTTTCCAGCCAATCAGTTCCTAGATTCATGCGCTATGCGGTTGCCAATTTTTGTTTCTCAAAAACTTTCTTTCAAAAAGTACATATTTGTTGACAGTAATAAATCTTTTAGGTTTAGCAAAATGCACTTAACTTTAAAAATGCGCAAGTAATATAAGAATTTTTTAAAGTTTGAAAAACTTTTTTGAACTATCCATATACTTGAACATTTTAACCCAAATATCAAATCTGAAATTTTAAATAAATTTTACAAAAACAAGTCTAAGGTCAGTTTTAAAAACAATGGAGTAAACATGATTGCATTTATCATGTGACCGAGAAGTTATTTTGCCACGATTTTTAACTTGTTGACCAATCAATAAACAAGTAATATAAAAAAAAATTAAGTCAATTCTTACTTTGAATGGATGAATAGAAAGTATTATATAAACGATTGAAAATCTAAACAAGACAAAGAAAAAAATATATATATAGGGAGAGAGTGAACAAATGTTAGGAATTTAAAAAAGAGCATGATTTGTCTGCATTGTTGTAACAATGCACATCCAGTTTGGTTAGTTTGAATGAAAAACCGGTTTTCGACAACAACTTTTGTCATTGTTTTAACGGTTACATTGTTACAACAATGTAGATAAATCTACGTTGGCATCGAAAACCGGTAAATAATTTAATTAATTAACGAAAAAAACTGTATTAACATCCAGCGTCATCCACTACAAGTTTAAAAAAAAATTATTTGAACTTCATTGGATGCATAGAAAATATTTTATTAACGATTGAAAATTTGAACAAGACATATAAATAAATATACCTTGTTCAAATTTTCAATCGTTAATAATATACTTTCTATTCATCCATTCAATGTAGGAATTGACTTAAAAGACATTTTTTTTATATTACTTGCAGGCGTTTCAATTTGTTGATCAATCAATGAAAAACATTTTTTTTTGAAAACGCATTTACTAGAAAATATCACATCGGTTTAATCTTGAGTACATTAATTCATAATCCAAGAAATGTTTTATGAGAAGAATGGATGCGGTTTTCTCCCCCCCCCCCCCAAATCAATATGTATCTTTTATGGCGAATTTAGTTAAAAAAGAATTTTATAAGATCAATAATTATCTTTTAGCTAAAATAGAAAAATTCCTCCCCGCAGTGGCGTAACGGAGAATATTAGGACCCCCTTGCAAAGTCAGGTTTGGGGCCCCAAGTCGGATCTTACAAAGGATTGCAACTTGGTGTCAGTCAGGCTTTGGGCCCCCTAGAACCCTTCCCCCCACGCAATGGGGGGTGTACGTTACGCCACTGCCTCCCCATATGGATCGCACAGCTTTTTTCATAATCTATCAAGAAAGATCTCGGAAAAATAATTTCAAAATTTGATTCTCGGTTTGCAATTTTTCCTAATAATATTTAACGGACTGTTTTCCTATTTCTAAAAGGCTTGCTACATGCACTTAGAATGCATGCTGCGCATTTCAACATTTTTATGACCTCTTGCAGTCAATATATCAAGTAGATTTATAATTTACTATAACGTTTTTTTACAACTGCTAGGGTTATTTTATTATTCAAAGTACGAGAAATAGAAAAAACTCAGTGTTTACAGATTCAAGATTCACTTCCTCACAACAGATTTGAAAAATGAAATGACCATGCAATGGGAAACTTTTACATCTTCGCTTTTAAGTTTTGACTGAGTTGAGAAAAGGAAGTAAAAAATCAATGTTTTTCAATGTCAAATAATGAAAATAGAAAGTTTTATTTATGTACTTACATGTAATTTTAGAGAAATCTCCAGCAAGTTATTTCAAAATGTGTGAAATGCAGTGTAAATTTATATAACAATTTAATTAATAACGTCCTATATTTAGTTTGAAACAAACTAATGAGATACTAATATAAAAACTTTCGAAATTAAACTTAGATTCATCTGACTTTTTCTTGTTCTTGTAAGTATGCAGCTGTTACGAATAAGTGTGAGTGCTTATTAGTGTTACACTATAAAGAAACACGAGGGCTATTGGTGACGGACCTCATAATTTAGAACCATGGTCAAGTGATGAGGACCACACCTAAGCTGGTACCACCTCACCGAACTTCCACATCACCACGCAAATGGCAGGAGTTTGAACGACAGATTTAACGAGTATCACATCCTCTCTACACTTCGGGTCTTCAGTGGCACTATGGCTCGAACTCATGACATGTCGTCCACGGTTCTATGACCATGGCCACTAGGCTACCGCGATTACACATATCGAACAATTAACAAGCATATACAGTCGACTCTCGATAATTCGAAGTTGGAGGGACCAATAAAAAACTTCGAATTATCAAGAGGGTACAAAAAATTGCCAAAATACACAAAGTGAATTTTTTTCCCTAACACATTTAAATTTGAAACTATGTAATAAAACAACAATTGTGTACATATGTATAAAACTATTTTAAAGTATTTTTAAAAAGTACGTATTACACCGTATAAATATTTTACAGAAGTTAAAAGCCCTGTATATAAAAAGAATACATCAATGCATTCATACACAATCCTACGCATCTCTTCTTCACAATAGCGAACCATCCTTTATGAACACATGTGTTGCAAGGTCACGTGTTGAAAGAAATGGACGGCTGACAACAGGTGCGATTGGTCTATTGTCCACTTAAAGGAATGAAAACAATAAAAGTGTCTTTTCACTTGAGGAATCGGTAAACACTAAGAAGGGGTAGCAGACAAATGGTCATCAAAGAGGCTACGTTACAGGGGAGACACGCAGAGACAACACAACGCAAAACTTGTAAGCTCCAACCTGTTTATTACAGGACTGCAGATGACAGTGAGTGTACGAATTGTCGAGAGTTTTATGAGATAACTTCGAATTATATATAGCGTGTTGTAATCTGGTCAGCCACAGATTTTACTTCGAATATTGAGGGTACCAAAATGTACTGTTTTAGTTCGAAATATCAAGAGTTTTTCTAGGGACTGAGCTTATACTTCGAATTATCGAGAGTCGACTGTATATGGTTCGTTATATCATTAAAATAACTTAACTGTTAAGAATTTTGTTCGAGTGTTAAAGCCACATAAAATATGAGTATAAAAAAGTTATCTAATAACCTTTGTACACAGTTCTACTTTAATAAAAATTAAATAAAAAGTTATTTAAACTAATTCTTTATTTAACATTCAAGAACTGATTGCTTTATAATAAACAAGGACTGAGTGATCTATTTGATCTACTACCAAAATAATTATATACAAGTTCTTAAAATATATATGCGAATAAGAAAGAGATAAATCATTTTCATTAGGAACGCAATGTAACATAATGAAAAAGAAAAGCTTCACATTTCAGCGAGTCTAAAAATAAAACTATTCCCGCGATAAAAATAGAACCGAAAAAGAAATCGTTCTGTAAGATGAATCCACATTTTAATTAAAGCGTGGGTGGAAGATAAAATGTTTTTCTCACGGCATAAGCTATTGCTGAAAACAAAACTATTATAATAACTATAATTTGAAAAACCTTATTTAGAAGGAATAATATCTACCCTTTCTATCAATCGCTTACTTTTCCGACAAAAGCAACATAAACTATGATTTTACTAAACATTAATTACAGTAGAAATTAAAATAATGGTTATTCACTAATTTCTTATGGGAAAAAGTCTAAGCGTGCACTTAGTGATAAATTTCCCGATTGGAACATTTAAAAACCTCATAATTAATTCCTGGGAATTTTTTTAAAATAATCTTATCTTCAGCAGCAGCTCCATTGGGGTAAGTTATAGATGACCATTAGGATTCAGGTAAAGAATGGAGGAAGAGAATTGGAGAAATTCCAGAAGCACTGCATCGTCCATCGTTAATTAAATGCTAGAAGATTAATATTCGAATTCTCTCGACGACTTAATGGGGGAGCCTATGTATTCATTACACATGCTAGCATTTAATGAACCAGGAAAAGAGCTGATTGAGATTTACTTTTTTATTTTTAGTTCATTCTTGTAGAAAGGAATTTTATAAACGGAACTTTTATTAACAACATTAGTTGAATACTAGGATTCGTTAAGAAAGAGAATAATTTTAAATACTGTATGTGAGCACAAGAATTAATGCGATTATAAATAAACAGAAATTGAATGTCGTTTGTAAATAAGTAGTACGATTAGCACAACACAAAATTATCGTCAAGATTATTATCAATGGTTCTGCTTAATCTTTTATGCCAGGAGTCGTCAAACACACCGTGGCTCTCTCTCTCTATATAAAATTAATATTTTCTTTTCTCTTTCTCCTTTATAATTAACTACTGAACAGTAATAATTAACCTTATTTAACTGACTTAAGATTTATGTATAAAGTTGATCTTCATCGACAAAATGTATTGAGAATTAACGAAAACATTAAAACTACAGGTTGATTCAAAAATAAAGTGACCATTTTTAGAGCATCATAAATTTTTAATGTGGCTTCCTTTAGCATAGTATGTGGCCGCGGTAGCCAACGAACTCGTGGCCGGCATGTCATGAGTACGAGCCCAGTATCGCGATGCACGTTAAATCTGTCAAGAGCTCAAACGTCCTCCAGTTGGTGTGGGTGGTAATTAGGAGAGGGGGTGCCAGCTCAGGTGTAGCCCTTGTCACTTGACCATGGTTCAAAATTATGATGTCTGTCGCCAAAAGCCCTCGAGTAGCTGGACAGTGCGACGTCACTCACTTTAGCATAGTACATTTTGCATAAACGCTTAGAACAAGCCCAAAGAGCTTTTTCGAATATTTTTTGGAAAATTTTTTAAACTTCCTCTCTATGATTGCACTTTGAAGCTCTGAAGTGCTCTTTCTTTACATCTATTCCATTGTTTTTAATCATCCCCATAAAAAATATTCCCAAAGAACACAGTCGGGGGGGGGGGGTGATGACAGCTATTTTATAGTTGATTTTGCAGTATGACTTGGTGCAGAATTTTGGTGGGGAAAAAAATTACGTCGAACGTGAATACGTTTACTTTATTTGGTCATGTGCTTCAAAACGATTTTCTGATAGTATATAAAATCATTTTTAGCCTTTGGTTCTATAAAAAATGGTTTAGTTAAACCTTAAAAGGGCATTTTCATTCATACCATAACATCTGACGGCTAACTTGCCTTTTGCAAAACAGATGAGTCTTTGTGATTTTCGCGTGAAATATGTTGTACCTCAATTTCCTCACTTGTGGATGACAAATGAAACAATGCTTCATCCGATATTATCCATGTTTTGCATCTACCTTTGTGTAACATTAAATACAAAGGCCAAAAGGGTTTTCTACGATCTTTGCAGACATTTGATCATAGACCGGTTCATTTACTTTTTTATAGCCAATTTTCTTTACCCGACGACAAATTGTCGATTGCGACACCTCTAATTTATTTGCCAAAGTTATACACTCGGTAAGAGCCCGGTCATAAAAATATCTTCGAAAGTTCTTAATTTTGAGAAAGAAATGGAAAAGTTTACTGCTTGTAAAGTTTTATTAAATATAATAACGAAATGTTATTTGGAGTGCAATCGTCTGATCGCGACTGCTAGTTAAGGCTCCCCTTGAGCTCCTGCGCATGCGTAAGTGGCTCGTTGTGCGAAAACGGATCTTTGATATCTTAGTATTTTGTTTTCCTTACAATGTTCTTTTCTCCAAAAGTTTACCGACCACTGTCTTATACAATGAAGAGAAAATCAAATACTGACGGAGAGAGAGAGTGTGAATACTATCGTCGCACACACGAGGACTTTTGGTGACGGACCTTACAATTTTGAACCATGGTTAAGTGACGAAGACGACACCTGAACTGGCACCCCCTCTCCTAACTACCACACCAACGCGAGGACATTTGAGATCTCGACAGATTTAACGAGCATCGCTCCCTTACACGGCCGATCTTCAATGGTACTGGGCTCGAAATCCTGACAAGCCAGCCTGGAGTCCGTTACCTTGACCACTAGGCTACCACGGCCATCAAGTACTGAACAGGCGAAGCTAGATTGTGCATCACGAAAAGGGGAGGGTTGGAGGGAATGAACGAAATATCTGAAAAATTCTATAGATAGTAGCTATAACCATGTTGCTCTCCTTGGGCTAATACAAAAAATTGTTCTTTATTTTCATCGAAAATTAATTAAATAATTATATTTAGTTTGATTATAGGTGTATTATAACAACATATTTGTTAAAGCAATATTAACATCGAGATCTTATAAAGACGCTAAATATTTTGATTTAAAAATTATATGTAGCTTTTAGGTATTCCTTCAGCTATAAGCAAAACTGTGACAAATTCAGAAAATAGAAATAAAATGATATATTAATACTTAATAATTAAATTCGCACGAAAAAATACGATTACAAAATGGTTTTACTTAAGAAAGTGAGGGGGTGGGGAATTTATAAAAAAAAATAATAGAAAAATAGTGAAAATTCTGTCCCTGTTTCAGAAATTTGTATTTCTTATATTGAAATAGCTGTAATACTTTTTATCAACTACACATAATATGGAGAAAATGAACATTGAGCAAAAGGAAAAATCAACAAAGAGCAATGATGTTTAGATGCAGAATATTCTTAAATTTCACAACAATAAAGGTAACAAATATAAACAAATATATTTTTTTCAAATATTGTTCTTTTACTTTCGACATGATCACTGTTAAACCAATTCTATTAATTAATTTTGTCTTTATTTTTTTTACCAACCCGTAGTAAATATTTTAAAATTTTAGGTAAAAATAAAATATTTTGCAATTTGTTTAACTTAATCTCTGTTAATTTATTTTAATGAACAGAACTTCTGTGACATATAATAAAGTGTTTGAATTTCATTTCAGTTAAATGGAGGGGAGAAAAACTATATGTGTAATTTTCACAAAGATCCAGAAAATTAATATGCAAGAAGGAACGGTTTCTAAGAGAGCGCGAACAGTAGTAAAGCTTCAAAAGAAAAATTAAACTAATTTTCTTACTTTTCAAAAGAATTGTACGGATGCCAAATTACTCCCCCCCCCCCCTTTAAGAGTACAAAAGTAGTTTTAATTAAAACATACTAACTACGGTGGCTCATAATTTTATTGATGATGATGCCCTATACATGACGGGACCAAGATGGGTACCATGGGTCCAGATGATTATTCTGGCAATCTGTTGAATATTGTCCACATAGATGTTTGTTAACGAAAACAGGACCCTTATTTTTTAGGGCAGCAAGAATAGCTGAACAGTCAAAAATATGAACAGGTGCTAGCTCTATATCTAAACAGTTATCCCAATTCCTTAAGTTGTTCTACCATCTCTATCAAACTTCGTTCCTCTGTGATGACCTGTTCTTAACCTAGTGATGGGAGGCTTGGATGCTGATCGGGTTTGAAGATGACCCCAAGACACACGTAATTTGTGTATTCCCCTTGTTTATTGTTTACAGGATGTAGTCGGATTCCTGAATCGGGGTCCCAGCGCAGGTTGTCAACGATCATGAGAGAGTTGAATGGACTCATAAATTTGGAGAGAGACTCAAATTTTGTAACTTTGCGCTTGGTTCCTGACCAATGACTAGGCGAGACCGAAGGGCATGCGGATGCAAAAAGGGGTAATTTGCCCTCACTTAAAAACAGGAGCCGAGGCAATTCTCGGCAGATTTTTGTTTAAAAGAATGACACCTCAATTCCCTGAAGTTTAGGAAACTTCGCGCACCGTCCGGGACCATGCCTGCTTCCCATCACCTCGCTTCCGTTTCAGATAAGTGGAATTTTAACTGTTTGTAATTTGTTTAATCTTAATTTCATAATGTGGTTTCTGAATTAGAAATAAACTAATTAATTTAAATTTAAAAGCGAGTAATGTCATTAGTGTTGCATTGTCTCAATAACTCATTTTAAGTACTAGCCACTATCATGATGCAGATTAAATTAAATAATCGAACTGAGTAGTAGTTAGGAGATGTTAGTTTAAAGAAATTATTAGCAGCGCTCCATCACTAGCTATTAGTCTTTGTTATAAGGCGGTCTCCACTTATATTACAGATTTGACGCTTTACAAGAATTGACTTCTCTCTCAATTTGAAATTTGTGACAGCTTTTGCGTCTAATAGTGTAACATTGACAAGGTTGTCATTATTAAGATTTCTAGCCAGTTTATCCGCATTTTCATTGCCTGTAATGTCAACATGTGCAGGTAACCATAGGAAGAAGCAGACTTTATCTAACTCCAGTAATCTAAACAGGCGAGAGCAAATCTCTTCAGTAATCCATGAACCCCCATTTAGAATTGCCTAGAGGGCTGTTTTTGAGTCAGAAAATGACGAGACCTTTAACCTGTTCTAGAATAGGAGAGTCTCATATAGACCAAGAGTTTCAATCATTGCCTGAAGTTCACAAGGGAAGCAAGAGGCAATGGCACCAGCACCAATTACTCGTTGGTAGGTTGCATCGCTTGGAATGACCATAAATAACCCCAAGCCTCCATTCAAAAATATTTCATCAAAAGAACCGTCTGTATTGGCTAACACAATATCATCTTTTGGATATTTATAAATAGTCTTGAGCCCTCTCTCTCTCTCTTTTGTGCCTTGATGACACTAGTAGGTTCAATCTTAGTACATAGCTCTAGTAGACTTGCTACAATTGTGGCGTTCTTAGGAAGCCCAGCAGAGAAAAGAGTTTCCTGACAATGAGAAAATTTGTTGTGTTTAAGGCCAAGGGGTATGCTAATTTCACTATCAAATTGTATCGGAGAAGATCTTTTTAATCTTGCGTTACTATTATAATTTTCAAAGGTTCTCCTAGCAATATGTGCAGGTACACGACCTCTAGCCCTGTTTGTGAATTTGATAAAGTTATATCTTCTGTTTTCAAGGCTATCAAGGCCAAATTCTTTTAAGACCTTTAAGTTGTTAGCAGTGGTCACTGCCCCAACAATGACTTTTGCAGCTCCTGCCTGAACACAATCTAGTTTCTCTAAGTGTGCCCAGATGGTAGAGGCACATTACATAACCGATCTTATAAGTGAAATATACGTTGTATTTAAAGTCTTGGGACTCGCTCCACTGTACCGCAAAGGATTTTGATGATCTTTAATTTTTTCAAAGCCCTCTCTGCACAGATCTTAATGAGTTCTCTAAATCTTAGTTCAGCATCTAGTAATTTCAGTTAAAGGCATAAATAATCCTTTCAAAAATATCCCCGAAGCTTTATTTTTAATTTTTTTTCACAATCGAACCAAGTTTTTAACTGCCACTCACAAATAATGAAATAGTTATATTCACTGTTGCCACTCACGGAAAAAAGAAATAATAATTCTAGTTTATAGCTGAAGTTGCCATCTGAATAATACTAATACATTTTTAACAAACGGTTTCTCATTTAAAAAAAAAACATAAGCCATTGAATTATCTACACAAACCAATTCACGAGATTCTAAAATTTAATTTATCATCACATTCTTTATCCATTTGTGAAAAAGGTTACCGGTGTTCAGGATTTAATACATCAATCCCAAACATTGAAGAATGGAGAAGAAATTCTGACTTAGTCAATCACATACCATGTCAGTTCATTTTTCAACATTCAGAAGCGTAGCACTCTAAAAATAGATACGAGCAAGAAGAAAAATTCAAATATCGAACAACTCAATTTTTTCACACTAGCTCCGTGCTAATCCATTTATATGCCAAGAAGAAGAAAAGGCCGCCGGTAAGACAGCATAGAAAGACCAGGGCAAACAGAAGTTGCGAAAGAAAAAAGGAAAACAAAAAATATTATTTGACAATGAAGTTATGTTGGAAAATGTAATTATCGAGGACCCCGCCCAGACATAAAAGGTTTTTAAAAGTATGTAGAGGTACGAAGGCACAAAACAAAAGATAAAATTCCTTAAGTACACTTCAAACTGCATTACGAATGCCTTGTAATGGAATTAAAAATCTTATATTTTATTTGCACATTAAAATAAACTCACGATTATTGTTTGAAATAGATATAATTTATAATTAAACGTTTAGTTTTGTAAAAGATCATTAAAACAGTTTTCAGCAAATTTAGCAACACTGAAGATGTAAATTTTGAAATCGTCAGACATTTGTTTAGGAAATTTAACACTTGAGAACAAATGAATAATTTACAATTGTTCTAAATTAAATTGATTTTGAAAGAAAAGAAATATTTAAAAGTGAAAAATTTTCCAGCTTAAGTCACTGTGCCGCATTAAAAAGTCGGTTAAGATATGACTTTATGAATTTCTTCTGTAGGGAGAAAAAAAATGTTCCGGCAAGAATATATATGATTTCAATTTTTGGCTTGAAATGGAATATAAACGCAACAGTAATAAATAAACATAAGACCATTCGATTTTTATGCACTACCTCAAAAAAGAATTCGTGACGGTAAAAAAGGCTAGTAGTATCGTAAGAAGAAACGCGTTTCAAAAGAACCATGAATAAATTTTAGCAAGTTCACGATCTATGAGAGTGTATTGACCGCTTTTCTTTCTTTTTGGGTACAGGCACAGAGCTTTAAAAGTAGGTGGTTTTTTACTTCCATAATATTTGCACTTATTTATTTTTATACATAAATATTTCAATATTGTATTAAGAAAATTGAAGAAAAGCAGGCAAAGTAATTTTCAACTACACCATATGAATTTTAACTAAAAAGTTTTAGGACTGCAGATACTTCCAATAAAAACTCAGAAAAAAAAACTAAAATTAAATTCAAAAGTCTACAGATGTAAAACATCTATGGATTCATGTAACAACATTTTGAAGTAAAAATTAAAATATTACGTTAATCAGATGCTTTTACAGGTATGTCAAAGCTGGAATTGTATATGCGGTACTTAGCAGCGAGTCTAAGAAAATGCTTAACAAACATCAAAATACGATATTTACATTAGAATGGATTGCAGCATAGTGTAAATTTAAATACACTGCTGGCCACCGTAAAGGCAACACCCTGAAGGAAGCTCGCAAATAACATGAAATTTACAACATGTATTAACGGAGGTGAGATATGCAAATGATTAGAATTTCAGCGCAGACACACATCACGCACGCCTGTGGCGCCACCTCAAAGCGCTATTTAAGGCTTGAAGATTTCGACCATTTCAAGTTCGGCAATTGTGTTTTTCTTGTGGTTTTTTCAAAAAACGATCAGTTATGTCTAGTAGAAAACAGCGATCAGCTTTTGATCAAGTATCCGAGTTCGACAGAGGAAGGATAGTGGCCTACCGAGATTGTGGATTATCTTTCAGGGAAATCGGTAGTCGTGTTGGACGAAACCAAACAACTGTAATGCGGATATGTGACCGATGGATGCAGGAGGGTACGATGGATCGACGTGGTCGATCGCATCCACCTCAGTGCACCACTTCACGTGAGGACAGACAAATTGTGCGCATGGCAGTGACGGATCGCTCAGTCCATCACGAACCATAGCACAGCACATTGAGTCTGTAACGCTCATTCATGTCTGCGTGTACATTCGACGCCGTTTACAGCAGAGTGGTCTGTCCGCAAGACGTCCATGCTTGTCTACCTTGACGCAGAACAAGACGTCTCGCGCCAATGGTGCGATGAAGAAGATGTGGCGCAGAATGAATAAGTTGTCTTTACGACGTCACGCATCTGTCTGCAACACAACGATGGTCGGATTCGAGTCTGGAGACACCGTGGAGAGAGGATGTTGAACAGCTGCGTTATGCACCGCCACACTGGTCCTGTACACCGGGTATTATGGTATGGGGCGGTATTGGATATCACTCTCGCACTCCTCTAGTACGCATTGCCGGTACTTTAAACAGCCAGGGCTACATCTCCGAGGTGTTGGAGCCAGTTGTCCTTCCTTACCTTCAGGGCTTGGCCACAGCCATATTCCAACAGGATAATGCATGACCACACGTGGTACGCATTGTCCAAAGGTTCTTCGTGAATCACCAGATTGAATTGCTTCCCTGGTCGGCTCACTCTCCGAATCTTTCGCCGATAGAAAACATGTGGTCCATGGTTGCTCAACGATTGACCCAGATTACACCCCCAGCTGCCACACCACATCAACTTTGGCAACGTGTGGAAGCTGCTTGGCCTGCTGTACCCCAAGAACACATCCAAAGTCTCTTTGAATCAATGCCGAGGCGTGTGGCAGCGGTGATCTCCAACAATGGCGGCAACTCTGGCTACTGATTCTGGCAGGAACCACACTTCACAGAAGTCTGTAAATTTAATCATTTGATACTTGGTCAACATGTTATTTACAAAATAAATTTTGTTGTGCTATCTTTTGTCTTTCTTGGTGTTGCATTTACGGTGGCCAGCAGTGTATATATCAAGATATTTTTTTTATTACTGAGTTTTTCATTACCGTTAGTTTTTAATTTCTATTGTTTTACGAGAAACTTATTTACTCGAATCCTAGCACAGCCCATTGCTGTGTTTGCGACAAAAGTTTTTCGCCAAATGGCACCAAGTAAAAAACTGCGTTTCTCAAAATGGCGTCAGAGACAAAAACAAGAAGAAAAAACGTGGTCTTCAAAGTGGCGTTAAGAGATGAAAAACATGAAAAGAAACGTGGATCTAAAACGGACAACATAGGAAACATACAATCAAAAATAAGAAATTAAATGCAAATTTTGGGCATCCATTAGAAGATTATATCAACCTTCATGCATACAAAAAATAATCATTACTTTCTTACCTTTTATTCAGAAAAAAATCCATCCATCGTGTTTTTACGAAGAAAACGTGGTTTCTAAAACGGCTACAACAAGAAAAACTGAAAATGCATAGCTTCTAAAAAGCTACAGTGGGAAAAAATCCAATAGGAATGCCTTAGGCTGATGAACTAACGATATCCATTTCTCTCAAAAACAAATTATTTTCATAATTCGGGCATCCATACCTACCGAAATATTTTCAATCGATCACTTATTCACAAAGCAAGCATTTCTTTCTTATATCTTTCATTCAAAAGAAAAAATATCCATTCGTCGAGATTTTGTCGCCAAGAAGTGTGCCCTGCTAGGATCCACCTGGTCAGAATTACTTCAAATTTGATCTGAATAAACTTGAAGAAAAGGAAAACGGCATGACATCGGAAAAAGTTCAAATGTTTATTAATAGATGGCGCTGTCAGATGAAATACAACGCTCTTCCGCGCACTGCAAAGCCATAAGATATGCACAACAGACATTTCGGAAATAAAAGAATGATCAACCATCATTTTCCTACATCCTGGCCTTTAAGATCACCGGATCTCAATCTTTACGACTTTTGGCTGAGGTGTTATCTTAAAAATGTTGTGTTTAGTGACCCGATTGCAAATCTAGCTGACTTGAAGGCACATGGCTTACGCAACACATTCACAACGTGACCCTCGAGACACTCCGTTCTGTTTATAGGTTCCAATTTATAGTGGAAAATGGTGGACAGCATACTGAATGAATCCAGGGACGTCTTAAGACTTCTTGAGGCCCTGGGCCCCTACACAAATGAAGGCCCCATTTTTTACCCTTAAAAGTAGACACTGCATAGCATACGTTGTCAAATACTCGTACAAACAATAACCCGAAACAAATAAATGTGCATGATTTACAATTGCACAAACCGGCTCGACAGACACAGCCTTTTGACTGAAGGAGTAATGATGGCGTATGGTGGTAGGCCTAGGCCTAGACATGGACGACGGTCATCACATGTAGCCAGTTGATATATCGTCCGAAATTCCCAGTATTTCGGAGAATACAACCGGAAATAACATTTATAACCGTTGCAATTATTCCGATTATGATCTTATTAAGGCTGAGTCGAGATCGAGACGAGGCCCCCATTGTGGCCAAGGCCCTGGGCAGGACCCAGTTGGCCCATGCCTTAAGACGTCCCTGAATGTATCCTATGCAAGTCTAGCGATTATTAACAGTCGTTTCCATTATTGCTTTTTATACAGTTTTTAGCTCAAGGACAATTAAAAATAGATTTTTGTCATTCAGCGTGGCACGATCATGCCGTGGTGGATGAGTTTTTCACTTACACTGCTACAATTGTTGAAAGACTTGGAAGTCATTTTTTCCGTCGAAAACCAAAACAATCAGTCATGCCAATCGTACAATAAAGTTTAGTTAAATGTGCAACTGTAAAAATGTTACCCTGACGTAATTCGATCCAAAATGTCACTTGTAGCAGAGTCCACTTTCGTTTTGCCGCTTACAGGGCCATCTATAGAAACACTTTGAATTTTTTTTTCTAATGTTCTTTCGTTTCACCTTTCTTCAAGGATATCCAGGTCTAATTTGAAGTCCATCTGACCAGTGGTTCTTTTTTACAAAATTTTGAAAAGAGGAATTTTAATTATAATCACTCTGTAGATATATTTAATTTAAAATCAAGTGCAGAGAAAAATTGAAATTTCCTATGAATAGAAATTTTACAGTGTTGATACAACAAATGCAAAGTAATTTTTAATGAGATCACATCTCTCAGAAGCGAGAAAAAAATAACTGACTGCATCCATCCAATTTATAAAACAATTACTTCAAAAAATATTCGCCACTTTTGGCATCATAAAACCAATTAAATATAAAAATGACATTTCTGTAAAAATAACTCGCCAAGAAAACAATCCCGATGGCGAGAAGATGACACTAAGTACCTTTCTGAATATTTCAATTTCCGCGCTCAATCTCTAGAACCTATTCACTTACAAGAACAATCTTCAGAAAATAGGGCTAGACCTACACTAGGAGGACGGCAAGGCAAGAAGATTGCCCATAAATACAAGCAAATTTCACGACACTAAAAAGAAATTTCAGGAAGATTCGATCATAAAAAACCAAGTACCGTGAAGGGGGAGGAAAAACTCCTGTTGATTCTAAAAATAAATGTCGAACATAAATTAGAGGAAGTATCACCACAATCACTATAAAACGCTCTTAAAAATCATACCTCCGGCGTCATTCGAGATATGGTCGGCATGTCGTACCCAGCTTGTAGAAACAATGGACAGTAGTCTTCGTATTTCAAACTGGTCAACCAAGCAGATAAGATTTCACCGTCCTGTAATAAAAAGAAATTTGTGACACATTAAAACCACGGAAAGAACACTAAAAACAGAATCTAGAAGTAAGGCTCGCACACAGTAAAGAGATAACGCCCCCTAAAAAGCATCGTTTAAAAGACAATGGCTATCTGGAACCTCTTAATACATATAGCTTAAGTAGATAATAATAAGCACCAAAAATATGAGGGGTTAAAAAAGCGTTATTTATGATAGAAGCTTTTTAACTACAAATGCATTTTTCTTTTTAAGACAATTATTTTGTCGTAACTTTCTTCGATTTATATATGCGAAAACTAAGAAACTCCAAATATTTAACATTAATGGAAATTTGTGGTCGCGTGTAAGCGGGAACTTTAAGAAGGCATCTATTTTTTCTTTTCCTTTTCTTCTCCCGAGTAGCATTTAAACATGGATTTCGCGCGCTAAACTAGTAAAAGTGAGATATAAGCAAAAAAAAAAAACTAGTGATAGAAAAAGATAGACCTCAAACAGCAAGAAATAATCTTTATTACGACTGTTTTTTCCTGTATATATTCAAACAGGAAAAAGGGAAACAGTATCATTTTAAATTGAAAAAATAATTGCACAAACACGCGTTACTTTTTTCTTGGAGATTTTAATGCATAATATATGGCCTTAAGCGCTACAAAATTTCCCGTAATAATTCATTTTTAGTTGACCCGTCAAATGGGAAAAAAACAAAATATGATCTTCTCAAAATTAAAGTTCAGTGTTCTAAATTAAGCGTGGCGCAATCTAACATCATGCGAGAACCTGGAACCAATCAGAAGAACCTTTACCGGAAATCATGATTTTAATAGCTTTCGGTTCACTATCGGTATAACTAGACAATATTTTTTGATAGAACACACGTTGCTTTGTATGAACGTCATATAAACTGCGTGTGTTAATGTCTTGCTTAGTGTGTTTCTACTTGTGAGTGTTTTTTCTACATAACCCAATAAAATGAAGATTTAAAAGTACCAAGCCTCATCAATCCCTCGAACGATTTCATAAAATTATCCGATTTCATTAAAAAAAAAGTCTTATTTCCAATCAAACTATTTCAAATGTATATGTATCAAGCTCAGATATTCAAATAAACGCATCATGATTTGTGTCAAGTCAGACTTATGATAAATTAATCTCGATACATTAAAAAAAAATTGATAATTTATCAATTCAGATTGTTTACCTAAATATAGCGAAACGGAAATCTAGTTCTTAGATGGTACCTCTGATTCACAAGCATAAAATATCAATAAAAATATTTAAGCATAGCAAGAATACACATAAAATTAAAAATTCTATTTTATATTTAGGAAATATTTTATCTGAATTAAATAGACTTTGTACAAAACAAAAAATATATTATTAGTTTAATAATTTAAAGAAATAGGCCATGTAATGGATGAAGACCGCACCATTAAAATAGTCTTCAATGCCCAATCAATTGGCACACGAAGAAAGGGCTGGCCAAATCTTAGATGGATTGATGGCCTAGAAAAGGCTTCTTGAGAAGGCTAAGGCCTACCCTGGGCTGTCGACCCACTGAAGAAGGAAGCAGTCATGACAAAATTAAACACAACTGATCAGCTTGAATATTAGAAATTCAATTTTGCAGGATGGAACACAAATGTAATATAAGTTTAAAAATGAAATCAAACCAACCAATTATAACAAAAATAATAGAAATAGAATAAAACATGCAAAATGTAGACACAGATTAGATATATACGCATATGCATACTCGAGAGGAAGCTGTTTTGCATAAACCAGGAAAACATTACGAATTGAAGAAAATTCTTCGAAAAAGAATGTGTGAAAAGAATAAAACTGCATAACATAAAAGATATTGGGTGCATAAAAAGTACGCGGGATAAAGGCACCATGGAAAAAAGGTAGGATACCAGCAAAGATTATTATGCAATCGAAAAGGCAGCCAAGGAGCAAGAAAACGTGAGACGGTGGAGATTATACAGTATTCGAATTACAAAAGGCGGGAAATAATAATAAAAAAAGTAAAATGGGAAGAAAGTAAAGAATGGAACTGCTGGACGGAAGCAGAATCCATACGTGTTGGAGAGATAAAAATAAAAAATTTTTCCCCACAAAATTCAATCTAAGATAAAGTTGGATCGAATCCAAATCTAAAATGTAGAAATGAATGTAAGAAAAAAAGAACCCGCCAAAACATGGATTTTGTTAAAGCCTTCAATTTTGGAAGTTGTGATGGCAACATACCAGAAGAGGAGTGGAGGATAAAAAAAGCAAGTATGTAAGATCTTGGAAAGAATTTATGGCAAAAGGGTTTATAAAATGCAGGAGGCGTTGAATTTTGCAATTACTAGTATTTTCTTATCACTCACTTGGCTAGTTAAAGATATTAAATCTGTTCCATTTATCATTCATAATTAGAGTGGTAAAGAGAAACCATGAAGAACCAGCAATTATGTAAGACAGGAATTTTTTTTTTTCATATTAAACAAAAGATTAATTTAAACTTTCAGATGGATATTCGAAAAAAATTTACAGAATGGTCACTGAAGAAATACGAGATAATTATCATTGAAAATGTAATTTTTACCAAATGAGAAAATGAGACTTTCTATGAAGAGTTACTGCAAGGAAAATTTATCTTTACGATGAGAATTTTTCATGCGATTTTTTTTTGGGAGGGGGGGGGGCTAAATTAAAACTATCAGTGAAAATATTCGTTGTTTGTTGTATTATTTATTGCAAAAAAACCCCAAAAAAACAACTGGGGGAAAAGGTTTTTTAAAAAAATATTTAAACAATGAACTGATGCACAGAAAAACCATTTACCACCCTTAATTTCCATAACATATTTCTTACCATTTAGAACACCAGCATAATATTTAAAAATAATACTCCCCCCCCCCAACTACATATATAAAGCTGAAGGTCAGACAGGAAAAATATTATTTAACTTAAGAAACACCAAATCTATTTTTTTTTGAAAATCAGAGATAGGACATCAATAAAAAAAATCAAATTATTATCCCTTCACCACCAGAAGACCAGAATATTTATTTAAAAAAAAACCCACACGCAAAAATTTATTTTTTCTAGGAAGAGTGAGAAAAATAAATACAAATAATTTTTCAAACTAAAAACCTAAATGAGACAATCATTTTGTTCATTATCACATAGTCTGGTATCCCAAATCAATATATAAGGAATCACTAATCAGAACGGAAAAGCCAAAGATTTCCTTATTACTCGAAAAGCAAAACAATTTCCTCTAGGCGTTAATCACAATTAACGGTAGAATGAACTGTGTCAGCTGTCAGCCCTCGGAAGACGCCAATAAGAGCCAAAATGGTTCGTTTGATGCGATCCCCCCCTCCTAGAAGTCACCTAGTTATTTCATTTGCAAAGGATAATGCCATTAGAGTTACTAACACTGAAAGAGAAGTAACTAAAGAGTTATCTCACGTTCCTGAAGAATTATGATTTCACGGGTAAACACAAGCTCCAACTTTTCTTACATGCAGCCAAGAACTAAGCAAATATAAGTTTTCTTAAAACAAATGAATTAATGCCGTAGTGGAGGAAGAATTAAGGGTGCTTATTACCGCATTTCCTTTTCCTAAATTATCCGTGAAAAGAATGTTGTTTCCGAGTAAGAATTTAACCTTCAGAAATGACCAGATTTATGGGCACACACTATTATTATGAGATTAACTTTTGAATAATGTTAATAGCGGATGATTATTACAGTTATTAAAAGAAAAAGTGTAATTTATGTTTACCCTTTTTTGCGTAATTATAATAATTCCATACGTGTAATTTCATTTCTATTTACTCTGATTACCTGGCGCAAGGAAATGAATAACTCATATAAATCCCTTCAAGGTCCGTCAATAAAAAAATATTAATTCTCGTGCAATTTGATACAATAAGCAAGTTTATCAGGTGTTTCGATTAGAAGATTTGAAAAGATAGTCCGTGGCAGAGATGGACATTCTTTTTATTAGGAGTTAATAAAAATGTAATATGGTGGAATTTCCTAATACACATCCTTTTCAATGTACACCGCAGAAAATGGGCTTTAAAAACGAATGGCAAACCCAAATCATCTTAATAATTCGAACAACTAAGCGTTAGTAATACTACACTAATACTGGATACCTGATGTCTAAAAAAAAATAAAGAAGTCAAACGAATAACTCTTTTGACTGTATGGAGATGATACTGAATCAAGTATAGCGAAAAATCCATGAAACCGTGAATCCCGCTTATCAACAGGTAACTGTACCGGCTGAGATTGGGGTCGAAGTTTAGAATGAAAAATCGTTAACAAGACAAAGCACCTCTATACAACAGTCAGTCAAGTTACAGGATCATTCAAGCAGGGCCCTTTAAGAGTTTTTCCATTCTTAACCAAATTTACAAAGTTGAACGTGTTAACACAAATTTGGGATGCCATACAATGCGTTATCGAACGAAGAAACCAAGACTATAAGGAAACCTATCTAATATAAGACTAAGGAATATATAATATATTGTGAAAAACGGTTTGGACGCACACGCGCGCGCGAGGACCATGTGCTCTGCCTACACTAGACTTCTAGAAGTTCGTGGTGTAGTGCTTCTTTGTATTTCTGCAACCACTTGTTCCCATAATAAAGTGTGAGAAAGGAGGGGTTTTTTTTTGTGTATTTTAATATATTTAGAAATTTTTATGCACGATTTTTATTCAAGCCAACAGAGTTAAGAATCTACCTTCTGTTTTTTTACAAGGGGGCAAAAGTAAATTCAATTTCGATAAAAAGTTTTACAGCGAATCATTCAATCAAGATAAAATTTTTACAAGAAATTAAAAAAAATAATTATAAATACATAAATAAACACACATGCATAACATTTTCTAATTCATCTTTCCGTATTCATTAAACCCATAAGTTTCATTTTGCTATGCAATACGCTAGTGTGTATATATATATATATATATAAAAGTATAAATACTAAATTTAAAAAAAAATAAAAAAAGAATTTGCAAAAATATAGTGTTTGAGTAAAAATGTATAGTTCAATGGAACTGTTGGGTTTCACAAAATAAAAAGAAAATTTTAGAGAGATTTATTTTTATTTATATATTTTTACATAAGAATATGTTAAACTGAGAATATGTTAAATTAACTGAGATTCATACATTTCATGAACTTCTAAAACAGTACGAACATCAGAACCGATCACTAATAAGTGTTTAATTTAACAAAAAGAAATGAATTATTCTTCGCATGCACCCGTTCAAATAAACAGAATTCTCAGAAATTTCAGAAAACGTATCCGCGAATGATCGTAATACCAGGAACCTCAAGAACCAAAGGCTTCACGAGAAAGGGGAGGGGGTACCCACAATTCCTTCAAACCTTTTTTGCAATGAATAAAGAAAAACAAATCCTTTTTTGCTCATGGGAAAAAAAGGCGTCATCGAAAGTCTCTGATATAGGAAAGTTAAAAAAAATCCGAGCGACCTTCAGTGGACTAAAACCTACAATCATGACGAGAGGGACACAGTAACAATAATAATAATGGAGTGCAAGGAAGGCGCCTTGCCAGTAATTGCGCGTAATTAGATTAACCGTGAGTGTGTGTATATATCTCTATGGGTCCAATCTAATGAGACCTACGCAGGCGGAAGTGGATGACTCGACTTTATTGGGGTATTCTCACATCCGTTCCAACCATGTGAAAACGATGCCCAATGGATACAAGAAAGCAATTAAAAAGAATCGATTGTCGGTCGAAAGCGGGTCAGCGTAAAATTAGGATCCCACACAAAGAAAGAAATTGTTCTCTTTTGGATTCCGTGAAAAGGGTGATTGTAAATAAAAGATTAAAAGTTTTTGTAATTATTTAATGGGAAATCAAAATCACAGCTGCGGCGGGAAAGTTATTAACTGGCTTGTACAGGTACGGCTGCTCAAAGAGCTGGCAAAATAAGGCTCTTTGTTTAAAAAAAAAAATCACACAAATGTCGATGTTCCCTATAAATTTCCCTGTGCTTTGATATTTATAGGTTATTAGGGATATTTTGTTCTCATAAATACGGAGGAGTCATGAACTTATCGAAACATAAAGTAAAAATACAGGGTTTCATAATCCCCTCCAAGGTTTCGAAGGGCTATATTTAAAAAAACCTAAGACGCCAACAGCAAAAAAAGAACGTTTGAAAGAATACAAGAACAATTTAAGTTTTATTTACACACTCTACAGGTGCTCTAAGTGTGAAACCCTGGTTACATGGAATACATCAAAGCGATAATCCAGTTCCTGCATCACTCCCATTCAACACATGGTACTATCAACGTTATTGACAGCATGTGTTATTCTTTCCATGTTATCTACGTTTTCTGAAAACTAAGGCTTTTACATATGGCCAAATTTTTGAGCCCCCTTTGCCGCGTGATGCAGAACTGCAAGGATGCATGCCGTTTCACACATAGAACACCTCTAAAATATGTAAACAAAACTTGGAATTTTTTCTGTATTTTTCACATGTACTTTTTTTTGGTTGTATTCGTCTTAAGTTTTTTTTAGTAAAGCGCTTCAATCTTGGAGGGAATTATGAATAACTCTGTATAAGCTACAAACGACTATGTATACTTATTTTCATAATAATGAAATAAAATTAACAGTTGAAACTCTTTTTTTTCAATACAAGCTTGATATTATAGTGAAGAAGCAAAATGGGAGTACAAGATAGTTATTTCAAGCAGAACAATTAAATATATACTAGAAATAAATAAGCAACTATTATGTAATTATAACACAAGTTTTACATGCATTGTCCTAACCTACACCACACGCACAGAGTTCCTATTCTAAAATTGATATTGAATAATAATGGTTAAATATAATAACTATTAATGACGTAACTAATTATTGTTCTTATATATTTCCCCAAATTCTTTAATTCAGAGAAAAAACTAACGAATGCATATTTTGAAAATTTATATAAAATTGTTTGCTTCCGCAGTAAAATCTACATACCGTTCTTTTTGCATGCCTACAAAATAAGATGTTTCACACATCAGATATTTCAGAAATACCATTATTCTATCATCTATTTCAGACAAATAGTTTGATGGAAGACAACTTCTAACTGTTCACAGTTGAAAAAGAGAAATAAAGGCACAATGCGATTCATCCTCCCAGTGGGAATAGACCAAAACTTAAACAACTCGCTTCCCAAGTTTCAGGAGGAAAGACATTACCGAGATAAGCCTTAAATTTGCCGGACCTTCGAAGATAACACTTTTCTTGAAAGACGGGTGTTAAAGAAACGGGATAACCATGAAGGATGGACGGTAAATTGGGGAAGATTCCGCCTGCCAATCTACTTATCACAAGGGCGAAGAAGTAGTCCGACTTTTTTTTTTATATCTCAGTGGAGTAGTTCCTTCATGTACTGCGATTTATGCGATTACTTTCTTTTAACATAGGAAAAAAGATTTGCCCGGAAACTTCTCACTTGCATTATAAGAAACTTAGTGAGTTTCAAATGAAAGTCAATAATACAATGTCTTTTTTACTTATATTCTATTCATACTTTTTAAATGAATTATAAACGAATTTAAACTATAATGGTCTTAATTTCAAAGATTATATACAAAAATATTAAGGTAAGGAAAAATAAGTATGCTTTTGAATCGTATCATACAAAATTTTAAGCAAACATGCATTTGAGGGCGAGAACTTTACGAACTATACACACATATGTAATAATTTAATATTTTTACTTAAAATTCTGATCTTACATAATTATTATAGAAAAACCAAAATTTTGAATACCCTAAATAGTGTTTCATTTTATCTTGCATTAAAGGATTAAAACCTATTTTTTTTTACTGATTTATTCGCGATTCCTCGTTAAAAGGATTAGACCTTGTATTTTTGACTGCTTTATTTGCGATTCTTGGTATAGGAATATCTTAATAGCTTACACCTGCTTTACTGAGCGGTAGAGACTTTCCCTAAGACACTTACGTAATTTCTAAAAATAACTCAATTTTTTTTCCAGCATATATTTTGATATGCTGAAATTTTTAAAATTTTTTAATGAGCTGTGGATCGGTATTTTAGCATTGCAGACCTAGTACATTCCCTGGAAGCTAGATCTCTTTTTAGTGCGACACCATATAAGAGGATACCAATCGCCGCAGGTAATTTTGACGCCCAGTTTCCTCCCTAGAGGGAGGCACCAGGCCCTGACGATGCGAACCTGTGCTAGGATTTAATTTTGCCGAGAGTACCCAAGCCAAACAGACATTCTAGGGATCATACGACATGGCCGCTATCGATTTTTTGCATCATGAAAATCCACCGACTTGGGCCGGGGTCGAACCTGCAACCTTAGGTGCAAAAGGCCAGCTACAAACCAACCACACCACCCTGTCGGCATATGCTGACATATAGAGCAGAATACTTCGAAAAATTATTCATTTCTGTTTTAATCAATTCTGAGCGAATTAAAAGTAAACGTTTCTAAATCACAAGGATGTAATCAAACAAATGAGACCACTTGAAATTATATTAATTTTTCAGACATTTTTGTACGTAAAGAAATGTTTTAAAGATTCGATACTGTTCCTTGAGATTAAGCTCCGAAAATTTTAACCAGATACGTTTAAATCAGTAATTTACGTCTTTTATGCTTCAATAGCTCTGAGACTCAACGCCCATATACAAAGCGGCACTATCAAAGAATTAATAAGTAAGCGAGAAGCCGTTAAAACCGACCCACGAAAAAAGATTTGCAAAATTATTTAATATAAACACCAGAACTAAAAGGGACTCAATTGAAATAAATTATGCGGTCTGTTATTGTTCAGCAAGAGTTGTGAGCCAGACGATGACCCGTAAGAGTAACACCTTTGAGTACAAGATGTTCCGACTTCAGAGAGTGGGTTTTAGAACCTTCCACAAAGGACAACGGCCGATTTAAAAAAAGGAAAAAAATCGCACTTCCTTCTTCAAATTTATGTAGCACATTCTGTATTGAATAAGAATGGGCGAGATAACAGATTTATCCCGAGTTGTATTGGTGGTAAAATCTTTTGATGGCTTTAACGTAGGATGGGAATCGCACGCCTTGTGCATGATCGACAATTAATACACATATATCACTATGAATATTGTATTACATTAAGGATAATCAGTTGTACTTTTGAAATCATGATACACACACAGTCCCTGGTTATTCTTCAAAGTGTAATATATGTAGTGCCGACTACGAACGGAACCGTGATTTTGAAAAAGCGTATAAATACTTAAATTTTTAGTATTTAGTGTGTCACCTGAATTAGAATTAACGTATAAAATTAAGAATATTATTAATATAAAAAAAATTAACAGCAATTTTTGGCATTAAAAGACGAAGGATAAAAAACCATTTTCAAAATATCTTCCTTTTATGGAAAACGCTTCTAATAACAATAATATTTCGCTTACTTGTTGCTAATACTTCCGTACCGAGCCTAAATTTTTGAAACATATAAGGTAGAAGTAAACTCTCATATTAATATTTTTTATATTATTTTTTAAAAAATATATATTTTTACCCTAATTTTTATATGTATAACATAAAACTCAGGACACACACACACACTTGGATTTATGCCTTACATACAACCTTCCTTTTAGGTAAAAACAAAAAACATATTATAATAAAATGACGACGGATGTAGTAACATAATACTAACACACCTATATACTAGCTGTTTTTGAAACAGCCATTACTATATCAGGTAAAACAAATTAATTATGAAGTCATGCCATGATCTTTATACGAAAACTAAATGCAGAATCAGCGAACATACAAGTGCAAAGGTCTCTGTTATTAGAGGAATAGAAATGACAGTTAATAATTAATTAAATAACTATGTATTTTTTAAGACAGTTTAACCAGAGTACGATCCGTCTAACTATCAAAATTGAGATCACACACAACACGTCGCTCTGACAATAAACCCCAAGGAAAAAGTTCTCAACATAAAAAAAAAAGGAAATAACCTTGCGCAGTCAACACGCTGTGCTGTCTAGAGAAGATTCACTGTGTAATTAATTACTCAAAACGCGCACAATTACGGCCAGTCTATGCTGAGAAGACAAGAAAGGAAGATGAGTTAAAAGCTAACTAACTCCGCTGCATCAAAACCACCTCCTTTATACAAGAAACAATAATAAGATACAAGGGAGAAAGAAGCTCAGGAGAGGGTAGGAGGCTGGACAACCTTTTTTGGATGGCATCCAATTCAAACGGTCGTGCGGTTTACATGTTAAGTAGTTGTTTTACATAGAATTTCGAAGTTTGCTGCCTTTTTTTTTTTTTTTTCAGAATTCGTTGCTTTTTGGCCCCAGACGAAGGAATTTAAATTCAGAGTCGAAGGGAGATTCTTGCGTTACGGAGGAAGGGTCAGGGATATAGCTTCATGTTATGAATATGCTATGAGGCAGGAAGTCGGAGTAGGATTGAACAGGGTCGATGGCTGGTCATCCGCGCAGTGGCAGGACATAAAAGAATTACCATTTTGATGCATCTGAATGAAATTAGAGTGATTTTCTTTCCACTATCGCCTTTGAAGATCAATGTGAACGCATAAAAGAATATCAACCCATCTCTAGGCCTATAACACGCGAGCCTCCGGCGGACACGCGAAGGGAATGCTAGGGGCACACTAAGAAAATGAAGATCAAATTACACTTTTTAATAATTGTTACTTATATATTTATAGATTATTAGTGGAATTTTCATGAGTATGAATAGTTTTATCTCTTAATGTTTATTGTTTTTCATAAGTTCACTGAAATGTAACAGATGTTATGCAGCTATTTTGTAACGGGTTCTATTAGTGGTTCGTAACTAATCCTCTAGGGAAAATTTCCTTTAAACGTTGTATGATTATAAAGCCGCTTTCCGCAAAGGAGCCGTGGTTTATGTTAATGAGAGTTGTTATTTAAAATCAAGAGGGAGGTAGAGAGAAGTTGGCAATTGTTGTCAAGCTGAAGCTGGACAGTTAGTAATAGAATAGTTGAAACTACCGGAGTTTAAGTAAAAACAGCAGGCGGGTCAATTTAAGGCAATTAATATTGCTTCGAATTTCATCTTTAAGCCAGTATTAAATTAATCATTATAGAAATTTATGTAAGTAATTAGTCCCCTGGCTTAGGTCGAATTTAGATAGTGATTTGATATTCATAATGAAAGTCCTTTGATGGATTCTAACACTTACGCAGGCGAGAATTCGCGACAATGTGTTCCTTTATTTTCTTCTTTTGTTCAAAATCCCATTAAAAAAGGAAAAAGGTAAATGCACAACGTAATTCTAAGTGTAACTATATTAACTTATGCAGCCATTTTAATTTAAGAGCAGACTATCGATTTCTCTTATCAGATTAATAATTCAAAAAGTGGGCGAATTTTTCTTCTATTTCCTCAGTACTTTTTTCTTTCTATTTGATAATCACGATTTATCTATTTATGAAACAGTTACTGGAATTAATCAATAGTTTCTACGATTGTATATTTTATCGCAATAATTTTCAGGCAATTTTTTAAGGCTTTTATGAAGTTTAAATGCATTTTTCTTGAAACTGTATTTAGTAAAGTTAATGATATTTTAGGGAACAGAAGAAAAAAAAAAGATATTTGCATGAAATTTCCTATGCGTGTTTTTAACGGCATTGCCTTGCCAGGAAAATAAAAGATACGAAATTGAATGATTTTTAGTGAAGATATAGTTGTATTTTCCGCCCAAAGTACCGAAAAATAGTCGAAAATTCCTAGTGTGCACCTTTGATTGGCTATAATTTTTTATTCAATAGAAAAACCCAAGCTTTTAAATCATCCACTAGAAATATATTTTGCAAAAATATGCTGCAGTAATTTCTTAAAATATAATACATGAAAACAATTCCAAACTTTTTGAGATAACATATATATGCATCAATAATAGCATTGTTTATTACTGTACATACTAACAAGTGAGAAACCAAAAAGAATGTAAAAACATTCGAGATTCTGAACCTAATCAGATACCTAAAAAGAGAGAGAAATGGGCATAATAAAAATACAAGTTAACTATATTTTTAAATACGTTATCATACCTAAAATAATCTTAACTTTTACCAAGTTTTTAATAAATAAAAGTATAAAGTGGAGGTTTCACGAGCCCAGGTCGAGCCCCCGTAGCGTCTGCAATCAAATCTGTCTCTGATTATGAACAGTCCTTCAACAGATGGACGTCAGTAAGATAAAATATTGAGTCAGCTAGTTTCAGGGAGTACTCCTCCTTTATCCCTTTTAAAACATGAATAAAACATTTATTGCATTGGGATGCTCAATAAAGCTGTCTGAAACTTCTGTATATGTGGGGCATATAATATTATTCTCATTCAAAAGACTGAATTAAGAACTTTTCCGATTCAAATGCTTGAAAGGTTTAGAACTCTATTTAAATTAATATGCATACCAGAAATATCTAACTTCAAAAGTATTTCAAAATTTCCATTCATACTTTTAACTAATAACCAGTTTACAGATATCAGATATTTTAAGAGTTCCGGGACTAATTTGCCAACGAGCAACAAATTGTAGTCATTCAAGATTTAAGAACTATTTGATAGAAGTTTCGACAGATTTTATATGAGTACTAACTTCTACTCCTCTTATCGTTTTCAAAAGTGCACTTTTCTGCAGAAACTATCTTTTTTTTTAAATGCAGAAACACAATAATTTCTTATCTGAGAACAAAATTCAACCTACAAATATACTCTAATACCATTAAAAATGATTAATTTAGGTTGGTTGTCGTTTATTAACGACTTACTTCAAAGCAACAATTTTGAACCAAACGACACCAGAACATCTCCAATTTTCCACACCACAAGACTTTGAGCCTCTGTGAATTTAATCACGCGTCAGCATCTCTACACAATGGGTCGTCAGTGGCATTTTCACTCGAATCCATGACTTGACAGAAACAAAGCTGGCCATGAGTTCGCTACCTTGACCACTCAAAACTACTCATATATTAATTCAGATATTTAAAGTAAAACAAGCTTTTTTTTTTACGGATTTGACATATCTTCCATTTTTCAATTACAAAACCTTAAAGGAGATCAGGATTTATTTATTTCGTAGCGAACCGGAACGATGAAACATACAAATGAACATATGACAAAAGATCACGTGAAATGACAACTGATGTGGCTATTTTTAAAAAAAAAGAAATCACTCACTTAAATAGGCACGTAATTATGCAACCGAACAACTAGTGCAGAACGAAGAAAGATAAGCATAAAAACATACCTTGCTTCCGGCAAGGCATGAATAAGTGATTTTTCCAGAATTCCGAAAAAGAGCAAACAAATCTTATCAAATGTATTCATCAAACCTCGCCCTCAATTTGAAATAGAAACAAATCTATTCTCCATTACAACAAAGCCAGTGGTTAGTCAGATTTTCAAAAAACAAATAAATATTTCATGTCATAAATTTTTATAAGAAACTACCTTATCTGATGACTGCATCGGAAGGAGTAATAAGATATTCGGCGCCACAATATGAAGGACTAAACGTAGAGCGGTCACATAAAAGACAAGTATAATAACAGCTACGGTTGAGCCCTCGTTAACCCCATATATTATATTTGGTTTGCTTAAAAAATCAAAGCATACTCTCTTCAGATGATATTCAACCTTTTTAGTCACAGGCAAGCAGGTGGTATTTACCCAATGAGTCAATTTAAGACTGATTGGGAAACTGACAAGCCGCACCCTAAACTGGAACATAAGGCAACACTAATTGCTTGCTTTACAAAAACTGCTTCTATTTATTTATTATTATTTTGACGGAGGTGTGATGGGGAGTTTAGTTGTAACATACTAAAGAAATTGCCTTTTTCTATTGCAGTGATGATGGAGTCGAGATTTTAAATACTAGCAGACTAAATTAATTTTCTGTGCTTTTAATTTTGGTATTCAAATGGGATGTAAAATAAATTATAGTTAAAAAAAACACCCTTTTATAGTTAATCGAACTAAGTTGTAACTTAATCTTTTAGTCCCCAAACCTGGAAATGGGATTTGAAATTAGTCGGTAGAGGCGGGATAGGATCTGAAAATGGGAAATCGTTAATCCTGCTGATCCTGATCAGGACAATGGAACAAAATTATTAAATTATTGTATTGTCATCGATCCTGGACAAGTGCGCAAAATTTCGAATTAATCTGACCTTTTACTGTGGGCAAAAATTGAGTTCAAAGATTCCGTTACATAAAAGTGAAGCCTATAAAAGGGTGTTATAATATGTTGGTATCAGGTCATGTTGAAAGTTCAAGAGAAGACAAATGAATATTAAGAATTTTACCGAAACAGTAGTTTTAATAAGAGCACTTCTACGTTACAACTTACAAGACAACGTGCAGGTAAATAACATAGAAAAAGGAAAAATTTTCAGTTAGGTGTAACCTCGGTTGAGTAATTTCTCCAACTACATAAGGCAGGGGGGGGGGGGGGGGGGGGTCGAAACACAACATGGAAAGTCTTCTTAAGCATATCCGCTGAAATAATTGATTTTCTAGTCGCTGCACAGGATTAAAATACTCATAGTTATCTAAAGTAAACATGAATGACTAAGACACGCAGGAACTAGCAACAGAAATAAATCAATATGTTTGAATTCCCCCCCCCCCTCTATTTTTTAACTAAAGATATCAACCATTAAATACCGAATTCTTAAAATAGTTAAACTCCCCTAAAATATTCTTTCGTTTTTATAGGGCAAGAATTTACAAAAAGTAAATACCGTGTAATCCAAGGTATAAGGCACATTTTTAACACAAAAAATAGGGTAGAAATTTACAAATGCGGATATAAAAAATGATAGCTTTAAACATGAAAATGAAAGATCAGAGTATAAAAAAGATTTCTGCAAATTAAAAACCATTTAAAAGAAAGGATATATCTTTTGACCTTTCATTATTAGTTAACACAGAAAGTTCATATCGTCTTTTGCTTTATCTTCAGGTACACATCACCGGATTCTATTTTATCTTCAGTACCATCTAGATTTTTAGATATTCTACATTTTTTTTTTCAAATGACTTTTTAATTATGTCGGGTTTGGTTTCATATTCCATGTATTTATTATACATGTACTTACACGATACCTAGGCTTCAAAAGATAAGAGCATTGCATGTGTACAATTCAAGTTTCATCGCAGAGGGTGCGCATTATATGCTGGTGAGCATAATACGTCAAAACATATGCAGTAAGTAGGGGGGGGGAGTTCACGTGACATTAGATTTAATTTATATATATTTTTAAAAAATGCAATTTTTTCAAATAAAGAGTTATAATTTATTATGCTGTGGCGTTCCATGTAAGCTTTAGAAAGAACTCAAACATTTCATATCTAATGCAACAATACATGCTTATCATATAAGGTGTGGCACACACACAAAAACTAGACTTAGTGTGTAGCTTGAAAAAAAGAGTGGAGTTGGCAACAACTATTTTAGTGACGTCATCCCACACACCTCTTCTATCTATGTGGCCAGTTTCGCCTTAACCGATCACGCCAGTTGGGAGCACTGGGTCATTGAGTGAACACGTGCAACTGCATTTTGCCGGAAAAATATCGACTCAACATCAAATTTCTTGTGAAACTTAAGAAATCAGCCACGAAAACATTTCTAATAATAACTGAGGCTTATGGAGATGAAACTTTCGTCTTGTGCACATGTGTTTGAATGGCATAAGCGGTTTTCAGGGGAAAGGGACAGTGTGGAAAATGATGAATGTGCTGGACGCCCAAAGTAAGCGATTACAGACCAAAACATACTCAAAATTCGTGATATGAGTAGGTTCCAACTCACATCAGTGGTCTGACTGTTAATCAACACTAAAACATTGAAGTACTAAAAAGACTTCGTGAAAATTTAGGAAAAACAGGGCCAGAATTGGGAAATGATGGATGGCTGTTGCACCAAGAAAATGCACCCACTCACACGGCCTTATCTTGTCAAGCAGTTTCTGACCAGCAAAAACAATACTGTGATGGAGCATCCTCCTTATTCACCTGATTTGGCCCCATGCGACTTCTTTCTTATTTCCTACACTTAAATCTTGCTTAAAGGGAACCTTGAAGAAGTTCAGGCAAAAACGGAGAATCTCCTCAAGGGCCTTCCAAAAACCTCGTTCCAGAACTGTTACCAGCAATGGCAGCACCGAATGCAGAAGTGTGTGAATGCTGAAGGGAACTACTTTGAAGGTGATAATGCCACAAAGAACTGATTCTGTAAGTACAATGATTTATTGGACCAGTCTCTTTTTTTTGTGTGTGTCACACCTTGTATAATGTCACCCCTTTCAGTCTTCTTTAATCATATGTAAATACAACGCCTATACTTCCTTAAAAAAAAGATGTGTTCATCTTCCAAATTCTTAGCATTGGTAAACCTGTTCTATATCTGAGAAATGCCGGTAAAAAAATTCGAATATTTTACCACAACTTGTTTATGCTCTTTAAGGATTAATAAACAAAAACAATAAACACCAGTTCATAAAATAATGTAGTTTTTTAAAATTAATTACATAATATTTCTTTAAAAATTATTGTGTCGTCTACATTATAACTGCGTAAGTTTTAAATCCTTCTGAAAGAAAAAGATGAGATTAAAATAAATTATTTATTCATCACTTAAAAAACTCAATGAATAAAGGAAATAAATTTCTGAAGAGTTTGAACGCGTTACACAGAAGATGCCCTGGAATTTGTCAAAAATATAAATAACAGACATCAAACAGTCTTATCTACGTTATTCATGTGAGGTCTATTTTTTTTTATGACGCACAAGATCCTTTCTTTTTCACTATAGCGATATTAAGAGAAATATATGAAAATGTATAGTAAACACTTTATGTTTTTACAAAGAAGCATTGATACAGTTGGAGGCAAGATATTTTTTAAAAAGAAAATATTTTAAATCTCTCTGAATTAAGATAAATTTTCTGTGTGTACTATTTAAATTACAATTCAAACATAAAAAAAGTAGTAATTTTGACATAAACTATTTTCAGCTTTTGTCAGCACTGTACATTTTGAATTTTAAAATTCTGTAGGTTTATTTATTGATAAATTTATCATACAGAACCAACCGAAAATCAGAGAAGTATCATTCTGAAAAAGCAAAAACAAATCCAAATGAATAGTTCCCAAATGCAATTGCGTCATCATTTTCAAAAGTTTTAATGATTTCCTACGTTTTTCACAACACATCTTAGATTTCCTCACTAAAAATAAATATCTCGAATTTCATCATACAGGCAGAAATCTAATATATGACGAAATTTAAACCTGATGCTTCTATCAATGAAATAAAAGAAAAACAACAGGGATTACGAAAATCTCATTTAAGTTCCCCAAATGGAAAAGCTAATTTCATTGACTGTTCGAACTTCTCTTCCCGCGTTAAATTAAATTATACAGAAGACGAAACCGGAAGGGCAGAACATTCTTAATTTGCAATCCATTCTCAACCTGTAAGAGATAAATGCATCTTGAAGAACCCGATTATAATCAATTGAAATAAAATCGATGATTTTTTTATCCTTTTGAATCGAAATCGATTGGGAAAGACGAGTGGGAATTCTCGTAGTTCAGAATTTATTTAAAATTCTTTTTTCCCCCTTTAAAAAATATCTCCACCCGATATATATAATCGATGAAGGAGAGAAAAAAAATGATAAAATATGGCAGTCAGTATATTAACCATTATTCATATTCTATAAGACTAGTGCATTCACACAGAAAGAGAAGGGGGAAAAAATACTCTAGAATATTCGAATGGCCATTTTTATTTTCCATAAAAGTTTTCCGATTCCATATTTGATTTATAAAAACTTAGAAAGAGAAAAGAAATTTTTTGCTGACACTTTTTATGGGGCAGAATAGAAGCGAAAAAAAAAAAATAGAGAAAGTAAGAAGTTTAAAAACAGTTTAAATTTTATATGACGCGGAAAGTTAATCCTTTCTCGTTTGTCAGGTTTTATCTTAATTTTTTCCTCCAAAGTTGCTAATCTATCGATTTTCTTCCGATTAAAAAAAAAAATTTCTTTATGCAACACTTATCATTTTTCTTTGTAAGAAAAAGCGTCGAAAAGTCTGAAGCAAGAAGTTCATGAAAAAGATTTGGGAGGGATTTAAAAAAAAAGGTTTTTAAAAAGTTCTAGGAGTGACAAGAACAATATATTTTACTTTAGAAACTTGATAATAAAGCACGATAAAAAAAATATATTGATATTTTAGGAAAGTTATTTACTTTATTTTTTCGAAGGGCCAAGAAAGATGTCAATTATTGTGTAACGTTAAAATCGAAAATCTTTTAGAACATCATTGTTTTAAGTTAAAAGGTTTTTACGAAGTTTGAGGAGCGCATGAATTAACAATAATATTCGGAATTTAGTTCTAGTCTGATACTGAATATTATTAAATATAGTTCAATTAAAAAAAATTAGATTCAACTTCGAATAAATTGAAAATCTAATAGAGCATACCATTTTTTACAACATTAGATATAACAATAATAATTTAATTACGGACTTAATTAAAATTAATATAATGTGCTATAATTATTGAAAAAGAATATATACTTATCTTACACAACTTAATTTTTCGTAAATGGAGAACAATTATCATTCATGAATCTCCATATACTACAACATGCATACTCTATACTCCCCACCCCCTCTCTTCATTGTGTGTTCATTTTTAAAGAAATAGAATTATAAGTTCATTTTCTGTTTCCTTTTTTAAAAAGAAAATCACTATACATATAAATATTTACCTTTTCTTCTAAAAAAACTTTTTCCTCACAAAAATTTAATATTGTGAAATTTAGAACATTTATTCCGTATAAATGTATAATTATACGTAAATCATTAACCAACAAAACCCCACTATTGTGGATACTGATTGTAATTTTTGTAGAATTAATGGATTGTACGTTTTAAATTGAGAAAAAAAATTAATCTTATGGATTTAAGAACAGGAATGAATAATTTAGAATAGATCATTAAGAACAGAATTGCGATGTAAGAATTTTAGCATTAAGAACATATATCAACAAGAACCTATAGTTTTAACATACCTAACTTTATTCCCCATTCCTTTCGAATAAGAACATACCACGAATATAATCAAAACAAAAAAATATGTTGCCAGATATTTTACATGAATAGACACGCGTGACAAATAAAAAATAATTAAACACGTTGGACTAGTTTCAGTTCACATGAGCCAACAGTTATATGAAATAAAAACATACATAAATGTAATAAAACACACATTCGTTGAAGAGTAACTAAAGACACACACATATCACATTTTATTACATTTAAATAAATTTACTCCGACTTTTGTCTTTTTATATAAATAACTAAGCAGAATATATTAAAAATTCGACACATTTTCCTCAAACAATGCAGTTTTTTTTCTGATCTCTACCAAATAATCGCGCGAGATTTTGTACTCATGTATCACACAAATCTGTTATACACTGATAGGAATCGACTGAAAGATACTTTAAACTTATAAAAAAAAATATTAATTCATTATAAAAAAAAACAAATTCTTAATTTAAATTTATAATACTTCAGCAAACACTATACATTTTTCGATAAAAAAATAATAATAAACACAAAACTTAATTCTAATGGGAAGAAAGGACATTAAAACATGTTTTACTGTATTTCTTTCTAAAAATGAGAATGAGAACAATTAATCACAACACCGTACCGGTCGCAGGTGATTTTACATCATCTATTAACTAGTCAGGAAGTTGGAGAATAAGACCAAGGCCGCATGGTATAGTTTTCAAAACCACTTTGTCTTGAGATGAAAATGCAGATTGTGATAGTCGAGCAAGGTGCAGCTAAATTGATGAGTTCAGCGATGTTTTTACTTTGCTTTAACCTTCATTCCGAAATGCTGTTTTAAGCAAAAATTATTGCCAGAAAGAGGTTTTGAAATTCAACTGCTTCTGCCACGAAAAGCAGACGATTTTTTTTAGCTGGACGGTTATGTGACGTCAGCTTTGACATTTTTAATAATATTTAGAAGTTTTCTTTTTTAAAATTCCTTTTTACATAAGTTATTGTTCTTATGTTGAATATGCTGCGTCTCGTCTGACAATATACAAGAAGTAACATAATATCTACCATAAAGACAAATAGGCGTTAATTATTTTCTTGGATTTTCAATTTTGACTGTAAATAGTTCGAACATATTGTGTAAACATTGAATCTATACACACACACATTTGCACTCACATAAATAACTACTTATTACAATGCTTTTTCTAAAAATATTCTTTAAGTTTTCTGCTAATTTATTGGAACAAAAATTTCTCCAGTTTTATTTTAAAAACGCCTATTACTTCAACTACGGTTGATTAAAGAAATATTTTTTATTTATTACACACATTCATGGATCTAAAAACACTTTTATTATTATGGTAATAGTTAAGTTTGGGAGGAATAACATAGTTAATAATTTTACAACTTTCCTCCTTATGTAAGCGCGCGCACACACGCAGTAAATCTAACGATTTTTTGCAAATTTGATCAAAAAAAGTCGGTGAATTCAATTAATTTTAATGTTCAACAACAACAACAAAAAGATTTACAGTACAATTGAAATAAAAACTATTGTTAATACTTTTGAAGCGTTTTCAATGTCTACAACATATCTTTCTACAAAATTTGACACAACACCACGTTTGTTTTTTGAAAAAAACTCAGAAAGGAGATGGAGTGTTGAGTCGAAAGGATGAAATAGCTACTTAAGGTAGGATTCTAGGTTATTTGTGGTTTTAATTCCACTCATTTCCGGTAAATAAACTTAAGTAACTAAATTCTGTCAAGAGAAGTAGACGTGAAATCTCTCTCTCTCTCTCTCTCTCCAGATCACGTAAAAAGAGACAATCATATTCCATTCTTTACGAACTAAAAACTTTTTTCTTTCTTTCAATACTCCAAAAAGCATCCAATTTGGCGTGTCATTTTTCACCACAACAACGGAACAAAAGCCGATATGACAGTCCTTACAATGCCTGAGTCAGAGCTAAAAAGACTGGATGGACGAACCCGTCTTGAACAGCTGACAAAAAGAACGGGTGCGTATGGAACAACCGAAAATTTTTCGAAAAAGGTCCTTCTTCGACCCTCCCACGTGGCTTGAAGATGACAGACGATTTGCACCACTGCTCTGCACACCATCTGGTGTCCTCCCATCTGATTAGGGAAGAACCGAAAGAGGGGGGAACGAGTCTAAGTTGGCAATCTAATATACATCTAGAGGAAGAACTGATCGATTTATTTAGAGGAAAGAGATTGGTCAATCGCGAGGGATCTAATGGCATTTATCCAGCTTCAGCTGATGTGGTGGTAACAGCCACCGAGGGATAAGCAGAAGCTGGCACGTGGCCCCGACAAGACAAAAGAGGGCGAGGAATGGAGTTTGGGTTTATGGTGTAAGCTTGTTATCGAGATTATTCACTTCAGTTACAAAACGAGATGTTCAGATGATGCTCGATAGACACTGCTGTTAAATGTTTAATACAAAATGAATTAGAATACAATGACTAATTTTAATTACAAATTCCTATGTATTTGAATGTTGTATCCTTTACACATATATCGAAGCGTTTCTGGGGAAGGTGCCATCTGTTCCTAGGTGCAACATTTGGGGATGCCAAATTGATGTTAAACAATAACGAATGAAATTCAAATAATAACAGTATATTAATTTTATATGCAATCTTGTGCCATTTCATCCTTGCCTCTCTGTTACTCGATTATAACTTAATATCCCGTCGTGACTTTAACTATTTTAATTTTTCAATCTTTGCCTATAATTTGTCACTAAATACAGGGTTTCATGCTCAGAAACTCAAAACTTTTTCATATGATGGTCTCTCTATAGCTCACATCTTTTTAAGAGGGGGTGCAAAAAGGGGGTTCGTCTCCGGGCGCTGAAAGCCCCAGCTACGCCTCTGTCACGTATATAATCAATTATTCAGAATATCAGAAAGTAAATAAGCATGTGGCTTAAAACTTATTGATAAACATCACATGTATTTTTTTGTCACACCTACAACACCAGAAGTAGAAACAATTATATAAAAGGCAAAGGATGAATTATATTTATTAATTAGGTAAATCTACTCCCATACCAAAGGAACATTTTACCTCTTATTACTTGGAAATACAAGAAGAAGCAAAAACTGATTTTTATTATAAATCAGAAAGTTTTTTTTCATTCTATTTCACATGTTCGTACAAATTTTGGGCAGAGGGTGAAACAATCGAATAAAGGCAACACTAATAATGAATCTTTTTTTTTTTAACTAAGATAATCATCTTATAATTAGTATGTTAAAGGGGTAACAAGTTTTCGTTACTCTCATAGATTGACACAATCTAAAAACAATACATTTAAGTTTAAATTTTTATTGCGTGGATCATTTAATAGCAAAAAGTATGTATCAAGAGATATAACAAATATAATTTAGAACTAAATAAAAGTAGAAGAAAAAATTGATCTAAAAAGAGATCTTCTGTATACGAAAGAGAATGAAAATCAAGAAGCTTATGTTGTAAAGGCGTTAGGAAAATATTTTACTTTTAACTAATGGATAAAAAATTTTGAAAAATGGAATTAACACATCGAAATGGAAAAAATTATTAGAAGTATACAAAGCAATCATGGATAGATAAAAATAAAACATTTCCAAAATGATGAATGTGTTTTTTTCATGCAGAAGTAAATGATGAATCATCAAAATATTACTTATTCAGCAATTCACAGTAAGTGATTTTTTAAAAATATATATAATTAGAAAGGAGACAGAAATGTATGGGAACTATATAAATATAGCAACAGCGTAACTATTAGGAAATTAATTAAATATTCAAGTAAAAGTATATTTTAAGTAATTATGCCACATAAATAATACTAACAAATATTCAAGCTCTCGTCACGAAAATCGTCGTTAAGTTAGGCAATTTTTTGTTAAGAGGACATCTAGAACAACACAAAGTGGATATATATTTCTATTTTCCCATCAAATAATGTATATTTATTCTCTTATCTCGTACCATAAAGAATAATATACTCTCACGACTCCCCCATACATACATGAAAATCGGATCATATATAAAACGGATGCGATATCTCCATCAGAAAACAAAAGGATTATCTCCAAGACTGATCCCCATCTCCCTTATCTGCGCACAAAAGCAAGAGAAAAACCGAGAAGATAAAGGAAAACGGCCGTTTTCTCTTGATCAATCACCAACGGAAGAGGGTGGGCGAGAATATTAAGGGGTCTGGACGAAGAACATCTAAATTCGTCTGATAGGGGGAGGGAGAGAGAATGGAAAAGTAAGTGAGGGATGTTTCATTTGGCCAAGTGATGCCTGTCAACTTCATCCTGCAAGTAAGGAAAAAAATAAGGGGGCTTTTTGTAGGGGGGTGTTAAATGACACGATATGGGGTTGTACACTAGTCGGCGCCTGAGGACAGCTTGAAGGAGGGGAAGAAAATGACACGTCAGTTCCACGCTGGGGCTGAGGCAGTATAGAGACGCCCCTTCGCGGAACTTTCTAGTTGTTAAATTAAATACAAAGCAATAGACACAGGGAGTGAAAGCATTTTGGGGGCTTAATTAACAGACCCAATTGCGTGTGGGTCTGAGGTGCAGTGTTTCGTTTCACGGTTAGGTTGATTTTTGTGTTTTCGTTTTAAAGCGAGTGAACGGAGCATCGCCCTCCGGGTCCAAATAATAAAAGAGCAGTTCAGCTAGGTAGAGAAATAATTAGGAAAAGAGCACAAATTTAAAACAGGCTCAGCCAGACAGTCATGAAATGCGGTACGAAGAATTAGAAAGGGGGAAATAGGGGAGAAAGAGAAGGAAGAGTCATGAGAAAAGGTATAAGTTGAATAAAAAAAATAATAAAAGTTACAAGATAATTTTTTTGACGCTGAAAATGCTGAATTTAATGGAATTGTGACATGGATATGTAAATTACAAATTTCAGCAATTTGAAAACTATGTCGACTGATACTGTTCTGAAGTGATAGTAGTGTTTAATTCCCTCGGTGCAGGGGGGGGGGATGATGTCCGTTAAACATATTGGCGTAGTGTGGATGTTTGGAGAGGGGACGTCAGCTCAGGTCTCGTTCTCATTACTTGATTATGTTCAAAAATACAGGTTCTGTCTCCAATAGCCCGAGTGTGGATTCACACAGTGCGAAATAAATCAAAATAAGATCATCTGTCTTGGTAATATCACGATTAAATAAGAAAATATTATAACTATACTCAATACTCAGATCTTCAAAAGTGATTGAGAAGTGATAGTCAGTGGTGATTATGCTGAAAACCCGATGTGGAGAGGGTAACCAAAAAATATAACCAAACAAGTAATCGCGCGAAAAACTTCCATACTTGTCCAAAAACATACTACTATGATGCATATTAATCAAAAATTTTTATGATCACTTACAACTTAAAAACAAATTAACCCTTTTAATTATACCAAAATGACAATAAAAGTACAGGCTATAACTAAAAATAGCAGCAGTATTAATCAATATACAACTTTGAATGAATTATAGAAGTCTCAATAGTTAAAATAATGCATTACTTTCTGTTTTGTCGTGAATTGCCGCTTTGGATTTAAGATCCGCGTTTCAAAGGTTCATTAGTTCAGGGGTTAACAGATTTTCGAAAGAGAAAAATTAAGTTGTCAGGAAACAGGATAACTAAGGTATCAAAGAGCTCATTTTACGCATACAGGTGCATACAGCCAGCTACATAACTGCATTCACGTTATAAATTTCATTACCTTTAGTCCTTCCGTGAGAATCATCTTTTTTTTTTTTCATTATCATTATATTTCAAAGCTTTCCATATTTCTTTTTTCACTTCATTTCTTTTATTCATTTTAAAATTTTATTTTTTATTGTATATTTTAATATATTTTTTATTGTATATTATATATATTTTTATATTAAAGGGGCAAGGTTAGTAGCATCAAAATGGTTTATCAGCACACTTCGGTCCTCATCCTGCGATCGTTTTTTTGACTCGGTAAACTATTATTATTTCTTTTTCAATTCCTACTATGTATATATAGGTCACACTCTCCCCCCTATATCTTGTTCAAATTTTCAATCGTAAATAAAATACTTTTTAATTCATCCACTAAAGTTGAAATACATTTTTTAAAACTTGTAGTGGATGACAGTTGCAGTTAATACAGTTTTTCAAATAATTAATTAATGTATAATTAGTAACAAACAAAAATAATAGTCCAACACCATATATAAAAATGAATATCGCTCGTTATGTCCCTGTAGCGCAATGAGTAGCGCGTTGGACTTCTAATCCAGAAGTCGTGGGTTCGAATCGTACCTGGGATGACCTAATTTCTGAGAATGTGATTTCCTTTTCCTGTACTATTTTATAGGAATAATTAAATTTTTTTGAATAAATAGAGCAACAAACAAAAAAAAAAGCCAACACCATAGAGAAAGGAAAATTACAAAGAAAATCGTATCTATTTTGCCATTTAATATTGTGATTCTGTCGTATCTATACATATGATTATATTAATTGTGTAACGCACGGTATAGTTCCAAGACCGAAATGTAGGTGCCGCCATTACAATATGGGCTTAGACCGGAAGTGTGACTGTACGAAACACTGTAGAGAGAGTTTGGATCTGGACAAGCGTGCGTTCCCCATTTCATGTCCAATCCTGGACTATGTAAACTTTACTTATTTTCACTTATTTTCTCTAAATGTTTGTCTTGTAATTCTCTAAGTGTCTGTTCTTTGTAACTGTGCTATCTTATGTCATTAAATATATTAATTTACCCCGAGATTCTATTAATTACTTTTGGTCACCCCAAGTAATGACCTAAGCGACAGTTACAATTGTAATTATTTAATAAAAAGTAACTAAAATAACATTTTTCTCTGTTGACCTAAATAGGAATTGAGTTTAAAAACTTTATATTTCTTGTTTACATTCATTTGACTTCTTTACTTTGATTCTCTCTCTCTATATATCTTGTCAACTAATATTTCATTATATATATATATCACACGTTAAAATTGCTTGTGGTGAAATTATAGAATGTTGATACTAATTCATTTTTTCTCGGAATAAGCTAAACAACACAGATATATGCTTCCAAATACCGTTGTCAACAGTTATGGGTTTAGGTTCAAGGCTCTTTGTGCTACCGACAGTATCACCTCTTAGGAGGAGGCAGTGTCAGGTCGTAAGGCACGAAAACCAAACAGTTGCAGAGGCGCGCCGAGTGGATGAACCTACAGGTGTCAGCATCCAAATGACACATAATCTTTCTGTTAACTGACGTCATCGAACAAAGGAAAAAAGAAGTGTAATGGAAAAATAGTGGGGCCATTAAGGAAAGGGCGTTCCCTACTATTCCGCGTTTTCCATTTCGAATGTCATACAAACAGGGGCGGAAATTATAGCCTAACAGAGCAATTGGTAGGAACACAATCTGTAACTAAAAGTACCGTTTTCAAACTTGACTCACAGTAGTTTTCTTTTCTTTTAACGGATTCTGGAAAACCAGAAGTAAGTGCAACCTCAGTAAGTTCACTATGACACTGTTTTTAGTTTGGAAATGGCTATTGAGGTATATAGAATGCTGAGTACATTTGTAATACGATACAATACTACAGTAAACGTTAACAATAGTTTAATTCCAACTATCTCATTTTTATTCTGGAATTGGATGTATAATACTAATTATAAGTAAATTATTTAGTCAAACGTTAGACAATAAAATGTCAACATTTATATATAGAGAGTTTATTTGACTTAATAAAAGTAAATTTTAGCAAATCTTGTGGTGATCCTTTCGTGTTTGATTCAATGGCTTCTCCACCCATGATGCATTCGAATCTCCATAGAATCTCAGTGATGAGCGAGATCTCCATCAACATGAGGAAAAGGTGCCGCACCAGCCTGGGTGATTAATTTGCCGCAATTCCATAACTTTGTATGTCAACTTTTAGTGAAATCGAGATTTGAATCCATGTTCAGCCAATTTTACACATTATCACGTATAGTTTGTCTTTAAACTATCTCATTGGCAATGTTAACAGAACTACATAAAATTTTGAAAGTTTGATTAATTTTGCAAAAAAATATCAATACTTTTCAAATAGAATAATTTATTAACAGACCAAGATTCAAATACCCCATATGGTATAGATTCTCAATCTTGATTTTAACCTTTATTTAGGAAAACAAACATTCCCTTTTCACAATCTGAATACACAAATGTTTTGAAATTCAGAAACCATTCAAACCTTTTTGATAAAATTTCAAAATTAAATTTATCTTCATTCAAGTGTATACCGATTATATTACGCCAGCTGAGGAAATCTTTCGAAATCTTTCAAACCAGACATGGAGAAAATACAACACACACACTCGGGAACCATCATCTTCCTGAGATTAGATAAAACCCTAAAAGCGTGCCAATCTCACTTCACTTCAAAAGCGCCAGTAGGAAAATATTCCTTTATCAGCTGTAACCGTATTTAACGGGTCCCTCTACTTAAGATGAGCGTTCACGTAATTAGATAATGATGAAACCTCCAGCTCTTCTCTCAGTCGGAACAAGTATTTTGCAGAATATACCCTCCCAGTGCTCTTCGTGGGAGTCTTCTGTTATCGGAGGGCAGTTACTGCAGAAGACTGGAATGGTTTACACGGAAGTGCCTTTGACATTACGATAATGAAAGGAGATCTAGGAGAGGCTCTTAATTGCATATTTTATTGAATTGTCTTGCATCTTATCTATAAGACGGGTCAAAACAGTCAATAAAGGAGAGTTATATAAAAGTGGTAATTTTTTTATCAGTGTTAAAATTATAAGAAAATGAACACCACCTAAAATAAATGCTTTCTGTTTTGAAATAAGCATGATTAGAAGTCAAAACGGAATCTGGAGAATACGATACAACCTTGAACTTCAATTCGAAATACAGAGAACCTAACATATTGGGTTGATGCATAATTATCCGGCGTTTATATCAGCGCGTTTTTCATCAGTGAAAAGTAGCGTTTTGTTTATTATTTTTGTATAAAAATAATCTTTTCTATTGTTTTAGAAAAATGTGTGTCTAAAATCATAGTCATATTCTCCATATTATGCTCTACCACTTCGAGAAAGGATAGAAAGCAGCACAGTCATTTTGCGATCTCAACGAACTTTTTGGCAAAGGAACAATCAGCGAAAGTCAGCGTAAGGAGGGGTTTACCCATTTCAAATCAGGTGATACCAGCTTGAAGGATAAGCCAGGAAGAGGTCGGCCATCGGATTTCGACGATCAGGCTCGGGATCGACGATCGGATGACTTGGTGGCCAATGTCAAACGTGGATTGCCTCTAAGAATCGTGTCTTCTTCGCTTGTGGAATTGACCGTCTGCCAAGCAAATGGGAAGCAGTTATTGAAGTAGACGGTGACTACGCTCCCGAATAAGCGTTGAAACATTTTTTTGTCAAATTTTTTTACTGATTTTGTTAAATAAAATGTGTTGAAAAAACGCCGGATAATTATGCATCAACCCAATAGTTAAAGTGACCAAGGCTTCTCGAATAAGGCTGAGACATGCATTTCGATAATCCAGTTAAGAAAATATCTCCAGAGTGAAAAGAGGAAAACCAAGAACAAGGTGCATAGATAAGGTAAAAAAGTGGTTTACGGAAGTGGGAGTTAACTTGTGACGGATCTATACGCGGTTCTACTAATCCTTTCATATCTCTTAAAGGAAAATATTTATTTCAGCCAACTTTCATCGAGTAAGCAAACGTGATTATGTAAATGAGGTATATTACATAAATTCTATTTTTGCGAGTTCGTGAGTTGACACGTTGGTGTTGGCAAGTAGGAGTTAACATAAAGTCTGCGAACTAGTTGTTAGTTAAAGATTACAAAGCGTGGAACCAACGACATTGATCAAGCCGAAGAGATCACCTGCAAGTTTCCAGTGTAGGAGCCTATGCATAAAAAGTTAAGGTACGGTGAGTAGTTATATTTGAGAGTATTTAAGCTATCTTAGATTCAGTTGAGGGTCTGTAGTAGTATCCCCGTATTACAGAATCTCACCTCCACGCTCTACTATGTTTCATCCACCTTGATTAGAACTGTATTGTGTCTGATTGATAATTAGAATTAATAAATTGATTAGATTGAATACATGTCCGTGGATTACTCTGTTTCTCCCACACATCTAGACGGGATTACAGGTAGACAAGAGGGTTCAGATGTAAGCAGGAACCAACTGCTATCACAAACTGATGGAAGAACATAGCATCAAACAGATCAAGATGGTCTAAGCTGACCGAGACAGCCTTGGCCGGTAATAGGCTGTAGTGTTTGGAAAGAAGAAGTCACAAAAACAAGTCGTGCAAAAGTTTGATGAATATAGTATAAATGACTGAGGAAGCAGGAATATGCAGGGGGATTCGCTACCAGATTGACAAACTTGCAGAGTGTGTAGGGAGTACAGAAACAACTCGGAATCACATAGGAATCCAGGGTCGCAAATGCCGCAGTTGCGAGATATGGCGCAAAGAAGCTGAGGAAATGAACAGTAACACATTTATGGGTCAGAAAACATTGTATTGAAAGGTTGTACTACAATAGGTGTTCGAAAGTAAATGGACTTCTACTTCTGGGTTCACATAAAGAGTTCGGTGTTATAGGTGGCCGTTTCTTCAGTTGAAGACGCCATCGCTCGAATATCTGAAGCTGCCGAGAGGAAACGTAGCACATGCCAGGAAAATCCATAAACAAACGAAATTCCACGCAGCACCGCTGTCAGGAATGCAAGACGATTTTTGGTCGTAATTGCGATTGTTGAATTACAATCTTTCAATAAGTTATTTTCTGTCCCATTTATGTGGTGTTGTTTCTGTTCTTTTTCTCTGCTTCTTTGCACCATAGCTCGAAATTACAGCATTGCGACCCTGCGTTTCTATATGATTCCGAGTCGGCTCTGTACATCAAACACATCTTGCAAGTTTGTCAGCCTGGTAGCGCATCATCCTGTAAATCAATAGGATGGAAGGAAGGGGCTACTTTTCAGTAGCTGCAAAACTATTTTAAGGCTGAGGGGGGGGGGATGCTACTACTAACGATAGAATCGAAGTTAGTATTTGTTTTCTTAAATTTTTCCATTATCCTATAATTAATGCAGTTGTGTTGACATGTTCAAAGATTAAAAGGTCTATATATATTGCTGTGATCAAAAGTATCCGGGAGATAAACATATGTATAGTAGACATCTACAAATTCTTATCGAATATTTTTACCATTTATAAAAAAATGGCAACACCGGGGATTTATTTCATTTTATCGTCTGAAAATGTGTTTTTAATGGGCGAAGAATTTTCACTTCGTTGGTTTTCCTAAATGTCACGTAGAAGCTGAGCAAAGAACCTGCTTTATATTTTGTTTCTGCATTGGAATTTCTACTATTTTACAGTAGCAAAAAGCTTTTAAAGACGACTGTAAGCCGGATGTATTACATAGGAGAGAGATTACGATGCAAAAATAGTCAGTTTGCGTATATATTAATATATGATATGATAAAATATTTATGCCGAGGTGCACCTTCCTTTTTAAAACGTGATCAACTTCTTAGCCATTCTTCTTTTAAAAAAGAAGTAAGAAAATTCTAGGTACATATAGTGATGTTACTATAAAGAAAGCATCATTAAGTTTTAAAGATAAGCGGGAAAGTCGATAGCGTGAACACTACCGTTATTTTACAAAAACATAATGATACTGCATGTTTTTATCCATCATTGCGACAAATAATATAGATGAATTCACTCTCTATCATTATCTAAAAATATAAATTTCATTCGGAAAACTGCAATTCATTTCAAAACGGGGATGGGGAAAAAAGTTATTCCTTTAAAAAAAATCACTAATGAGTTACAAGAAGAAACGTATACGCGATTGAAGTATGACCAAAAGTAAGTATAAAAATGGCTCTACAAAGTTTCCATTATCTTTATATATAAATAAAAAAATTAGTACTATCAACATTTTTCACCGGAACAGGTAACAAAAACAGGTAGGCGCCCATCCGGTATAGGCATACTGAAGGTGCCTAGGGCGTGGGTTCGAATCCCGGAGAAGGCCTGGGTGTTTGCAAATGGATAGTGCTTTCGCGTCATAGGGGGCATTGTAAATATTAATCGAGTAGCAAGTCTTTTCATAAAGTTTGGTGGAAAGAAAAGAAAAGTGGGAGGTCCATGACCAATCCCCAGGGTGTTCTCCCTCAAAATTGGGGGTGAAACCGAACCAAAACGTACTGTCACCTGCATGGTGCTCAAAGTTACGGCTAACGACAGGCGTACATCTAGCCCATGGCCACGATGAATTTCGTGGGCTTCGATCTGACACCGTCGATTAGGTGAAAGCAACAACAAAAACAATTCACTTTTCAACAAAAACGATCACCACTTTTGCAACAAAGCATATACCACTCAAAATTTTTCAAGGCTGATAAAAAGAAGTTCGTGAATATGTTTTTATAAATAAAAAAAAGCCTTAAAATTAATAAAGAAATCATTCATTTTTATTAAGAACTTTTACATCAATGAATTATTAAAATTTATTTCAATGGCCCGATTAAAGAATTTTTCGAACTTTATAACTTAAAGCATAACTTACAATAGCATTAAAGAAACCAATTAATTATATATCCACTAATTTCAGTCAACAATGACGATACAGTTAAACCGTTAAATTAGTCGCACATCAAAGCACCAGTTTACCACTTTTATATAAGTATATTTTCACGAATCAAATATCAAACAAAACCGTGAGTCGTTATCAAAGGGATTAAAAATAAGTTAATAAAGTAAGGGACAAAAATAAGAGGTTTTATTTGTTTATTTTATTGCATTCACACGAGAAAAAAAAGCTCAATTTTCTTTCATTATACCTAAAACGAAGTATAAAAGCTACACTTAAAAAAAGAGTGAAAAAAAAAGAACACCAAAAAGGACCGACCTGCACACGTCGTTTCTTGTCAAACTTAAAAGAAAAAAAGTAAGATACATAAAATCACGGTGGCAACGACGATGCAAAGTGAGGGGGGCTGCGCTTTAACTGCAACCGTGGCGCCGTAACTCCAGAAGTCACCGGCAGAAGGCTTATCTTAATTCACAAGTGACAGCATTCGCGAAAGATTAGTCGCTTTGGACGAAATTAAGGTCACCCAAGCAGTAAACTGTGTACAAGATGTGAATTTTTCTTTAAAAATGCCAGTTAATTTTTCTAGAGATAAAACGCGCCGCTATTAGTTTTAAGGAAAATGTCCAGGATATATACGTTTTTCGACTCCTCGGCAGGTAATTGTTTGGTGGATTTTCCCACATTTTCTTAATTCTACTAAAAGCATGGGAACGAGACTATAGGAAACATATGAATAAGTGTAATGCAAACTTGTTTTTAATGACTTTAATTTTTATAGTAATAAAAGACATTTATTTTTATTATCCAGAAGTAATTCAATGACACAAATCAATAAGGAAATGTAAAGGAACTTTATAGAACAGCACATACACTCACAGATTTCATTTAACAATTCTGTATTGAAGATAAATGAAAAAGGCGCATAAACTGACATAATATTTGTACTTGATGTTCTATTATAAAATTTAGATAAAAATTCAAATCTGATAATTGAGTGAAGATGTTCAAGTATGAAGATTCATCAAAAAGTTTTTCAGAATTTAAAAAAAAAATGTATTAACATGCATTTTAAAATCAGGTGCGTGTGCTTTTTAACTATGTGAGTTATTCTTGCTTACAAATGAATAGCTTTTAAAAGTGAGTTTCTGTGAAAAGCAAATGTGTTGGCAAAAGCAAAGTGCATGAACTGATTGACTGGAAACCCGTAATTGCATTTATCACTCATTACTACTCCATTATCTCTCAATTCAGATAGGAGGAAAAATCTATCTGATAAAGCAAATTAGAATACATAGAAAGTCATAGCTTTATTAAAGCCTTTATAATAATTTAATTAAACACTATTATTTTTATTAGACTTCTGTAAAAATGTTTTAAATACAATAATGCTGAATATTAGTTTTGTATTTAGGCACTTATATAACAACTCATTGCAGCATAGATGATCCCAAACTAGGAAAATTCTAAAACACTGTGCCCACTTTGAGAAACGAATTATCTTCTTCACTAGGGAGAAATGGTAAAAACTAAGTAAAGTAAAAAACAACTACAAAAAATTAAAGTAAATAATTACATCATTTCTTATGTATCTGATAATCGAAATGGAACTGTTATTTTTATCGTTTTAGTAGAAGGGTAAAATCGCCTTCGATAATGGGCTAAATTAGAGTGACGCCATAGTCACATGGTGACTACAAACATGTCTTTCCAGTCAATCAGTTCATGCGCTTCGCTGTAACAAACTTTTGCTTTTTGCAGAAACTTTCTTTCGAAATTTTTATTTGTCAACAATAACACATATTGATAAAGAACGTATTTTGTGACGGGTTCTATCCACGGTCCTCTTGGGGAAATTCTTTTTTAACCGCGGTTTGCGTTTAAAACCGCTTTCCGTTGAGAGAACTTGATTTTAAGAGTTCTCTAGTTCTCTTAGTTTGAGTGCTATTTAAACCCTGGAAATCGGTACATTAGAGTTAGTCGCAATCATTCAAGTGAGTTTAAAGAATTGCCTTTCCGAAACTTAAAAGTAAGAGAGAAAAAGTTTTGAATTGGAATATAACCTATCTAAGAGAGATCAGTCAAGTGCTCTACTATCGAATCAGAAGCAGATAAGTGTTTTGTCTAATAAGCTTAAGTAAGAGAACTTAATTAGATTGCTCCCTCGGTTTACAATCTTTAATTGATCATAAATTGATTAGTCTGCAAAAAAAAGTGATTATTTTTATAACAATGTGTGATGATTTGGTGTCCCAAACTACACCTGAAACCGGGTTGCGACAAATTGATGTAAAAGCCCACGTTTTAATATAATTATATTTAATTTTGAATAATTTTTTAAGGAATTTTATTACTTGGACATCTTTACCCAATTATTAAATTTGAAATTTCATCTAAATTTTACAAATAGAACAACAAATTCATATCAGTTTTGAATTGAATGGAGAACACCTGATTGACTTTTTCATCCGAATGTCCCGAATTTAGCCCATACGATGTAGCAACCTTTGAAACCTAATATGCTAATCTAAAATGAGTCGAATTGTCGTATACCACGTGATAGGAGCAGTGTCAGACTCGTCACGTCATGGTTAATCTACATACTATACAAAATCTAAACCATAAATAATTTACATTGTTAATACTCAGATTTTTCGCCCGTTTTATTTTGCATAAAACCTTGGAGCATGTAACACGCTTATCAATCAATATTTATACAATAGCGTTTGAATTCCATGTGCATAATTTTAAAGAGTATTCGGCATAACAATTAAGAACTTTTTAATTTCATGTACAGGGTTGGACAGTGGCCTTCAGAACGAAATCTGCATTTTGCGAAACTAATATTTCAGTTTCCACGTGTTTTTCATCTTTGATTTATCAATTAAAAACGATGTAATTACATCTAAAAATAAGGTGTATTGGAAAACAGCTAAGAAATTTTGTGAATTATTTATTTCCAGTTCCAAACAAATGGGAAAAAAGTTATTTATAAATATATATTTCGACTTTTAAATTGGAAATCTGAAATAAGTATTGTCCTTTTGCAAGATAAGGCGAAAAGGTTAACATTTTAAAGATGTATTTAAATCCTCTATTAATGTTTAAGCACATCGCAAGCATTTTAAATAAGAAAACTAATAATTCAAACGGCAATACAATAGAAAAAATTGATGAATTCGAATATTTGATCACACAGCCCTTCAGTATTTATTTAATATCCATTTAATTTCATCTAATTTTGGGCAACGATTTGGATTTTTCAACAGAAGAATTAAAGATCCATAATTTGTAAAAGATTTTAGATTTGTACAACTTACATTTATATGTAACAATTTGTAAAATAATTTGTTAATAATAGTTTGTAATTATATGAGGTCTTATTTTCGAAAACCATACATCATTAGCATCATAAACGTCAGATATAAAACTTCCTTTTGAAATTAAAAAGAAAAAACCTATTCAAAAAGTTATCCAAAATGACTCAAAAACTTTTGTTTTTCTACTGCAAAACGAAAACCTCCAAGTTCAGTGATGTATAAGGCTAGAAAAAGCTCATTTAAAACCACCCACCGTTACTCACATCTACATAAGAAAGGTATCAAGATATGTATCTGCGCACGTAATCCTCAGCACTGCACAGGTTTCTCTTTTGCCACAAAGAAAACGAATCCCAAGACAACAACAAGAAAAGTGTAGGTAAGGAGGGAGGGGAGCAAATCCACGAAATCGAAACCGCAGTCCCAAACCATTTGGAACGGTGCCCGCAAAAACCTGCAACAAGTTTCTTTACTTTGGTGTCATTGCTTCGTACCAGAGATCCGACAACTGCAAGACAACGCTGCTGCTGGCATTTTATTGATTCCTCTTTACCAACCACCTTTTTTCTCTCTCTCTTTTCTTTACCGTAAAAGTAAAAAGCACAAATCCAGCAAGCCTCTTTCCACTTGGAAAGTTTTTCCTGGGCCCAGTGATTTCTTTTGTTTTATTGCTCTTGCTTTTAGTTTTGGAGTGATCACAAGACAGATCTTTCCAAGACAGAAAGTATTAAAATAAAGAAAGAAATAAAAGGGAAAAAAAAAGATATGGATGGAAAAGGAAATGAAGAGCAGCGTCCACTTCTTTTTCTGACAGGTCCAATAAACTTCTTCGAGGGGCAGTTTTCTGGACAGGAAAGTAAATGTGTTTATGAAGCATAATCCTGCACCCGAAATGCTGAGCAAGGGCGATTGGTAAGCTAGGGGGTTCCGTGTTTCAAATATGGAGTGGGTTTTTAAGAAATATCGGCAGCGATAGAATTTTATAATGGCTTCCTCACTGTGAAAACGATACCAGCATTTATTTCATTATTTGTTCTTTACTTCTTATTTATGAAATTGAAATTATTGCATTTCGAAAGGGGGAAAAGAAAAGCAATGGTTAATGAAAAATAAGTAGAAAAAGAATTAATTTATTTGCAGAATTAACAAGAAAAATATCAGACATTTTATTAAAGTTCAGAAAAATTAAAAAAATGTTTACGTTCTTTCATTACATAAGAAACACTATGCGCGAACAAATGAAAAATTCCTTAATTTTTAGTAAGTATACTTATACTTAATTGCATGAATCCTTAATACAACTACCCCTTTTACAATTAAAAGTTTTTATGTCAACTATGCTCCTAAAACTTATCGGTTGGGATAATTTGGAAAATAATAAAACAGACCAGCGATTCTTAAACTTCGGATCGTCGCGGCCCCCCAAGATTTCAATCACCCCTCCCTGGAATCCAACACATGGCCAAAGAATTTAAAAGTTCCTTGAGGGCAATTTAGCAATCTAATCTAGGATGGCACATCTTTTAACTTTCTCACTAGATATTTCAGAATCTGTAAAGAGCGACCTTCGCGGACCCCTAGGGGTGAGCGGACCACAGTTTAAGAACAACTGAAATATACCATTTCTGACAAAGTTCTCAAACAGCAACAACATACAAACACTCAAAGGAACAACTTCGTCTAAGAAATTAAGAGTTTTCAATAGTCTTTTTTCTCTCTCAAGTTTCACTCGCTAAAATGACTGAACAAGTATCATCAATAATAAGTAAGACCTTGGTGCCTTACTCATATTTGTCATGCAATGAATGAATCAATGAAATTTACGATTAATTCTTCTTTTAAATGAATAATAAGAACATAAATCACAATGTCGGAATAAAAAAATCTATTGAAGAAATATTTCTATATTAAATTAATTGGTTCAAGTATTCTATAAGAGGTCACTCTTTATTTAACTCTGGTCAATAGGATCAAAAATTCAGGGAATCTCACATATATGAAATCATTGCAAATAATTTGTAAATATTACATATTAAGGCTATCCCTTTAGTTTTCACTTGAACTGAAAGCCAGTTTAGAAGTACACTCATGTCCATAAATTAAGGATAATGAAGTTCAGGCAAAGAAAGAGACAGAAGTAAAACAAATTTGACTTATTTGTAAAGTCTATTTATTAAACAAAAGGTAAAGAGCAAAAAAGATGTTATATGTTTGACATAATTAATAAAAATTGCGATTTTTACTCCCTGGAGCAAATTTAAAAAAAAAAAACCTATTTACAAAAAACAGTATAACATGGTTAGTATGATGGTTAATACGGAGTATGTCTCCGGACGATACAATACAGGCCTTACAACGCCTACGCATGCTGAGTATCAAATTATCAATCTGATATTGGGGAATATTACACCACTCCATAAAGCAATGCCCTCCGAAGTTCCGGTAGACAGGTGGGAGGGGGTTGACGGGCTGCAATTCGTCGGCCAAGCATATCCCACACATGCTCTATTGGATTAAAGTCCGGTGAGTATGCTGGCCAATCCATACGGGTGATATCCTCCGATTGAAGGTATTTCGTCTACAATGTTTGCACGGTGAGGACGGGCGTTGTCATCCATAAACAGAAATTCAGCACCCATGGTACCCCGAAACAAACGTACATGTTGTTCCAGAATGACATCCCGATAGATGTGGCCTATCATCGTTACACTCTGAACATGCAGGTCAGTTCTGGAACCAAGAATAATTCATCCCCAAACGAGCCATCCTGCACCACCGTAACGGTGTCGTTCAATGGTGTTCTCTTGGTGGTAACGGCTACCTGGCGCTCCACATATGAAAGTCCGGCGAGAATCAGACTGCAAACTAAACCTGGACTCGTCGGAAAACATCACACAAGACCACTGTTGCGGTGTCCACAATGCATGCTCTCTACTCCAGGTTAATCGCAGGCGACAGTGAGTTGCGGTAAGGGGAACACATCTGACAGCCCTACGAGCATATAGACCAATGTGCCCTAAGCGTCTGTACACGGTCTGCCTTGAAACTATCGTACCGGTAGCTGAAGAGAGCTGACGAGATAGGTCTGATGCTGTGCTCCGTCTGTTTCTTTTGGCAGTAACTACCAAATACCGGTCCTCATTCAGCGTTGTAACTCGGGGGCGACCTGTGCTGTAACATCTACTCACATTACCATCATCTTGGAATCGTAGCCAAAGCCTGGAGATGACACTCTGGGCGATTCCAAGTTCCTCGGATACTTCTAGCTGGGTACGTCCACATTCCAGTCGTCCGATAATTCTACCACGTAAAAAATCATCCAAATGCTTCCTTTGTGCCATAACTATGGGGTTATTGCACTGAAAGACTTTTAAAGCGCTTGTGAACAATTTTATTTCTTTGCCACCATTCCTTATATACCTCTCTCTTACACTGTCGTCATTGTGATGTACTATCCGCGCCATCTGGTGGTTTCCTGTAATTTGCATATTCTTCTTCAAGATGTGTGTGATAATTCTACATCTGAAATTTTTATTTTAGAGTTCAATTTCTGTGTGATTCTGAATTATCCTTAATTTATGGACATGAGTGTAAAACAGTGGCGTACATAAGGGTAAGATTTGGTTTTTAGCATAAAAATTATATCTCGGTGATTTTGTCTTTTTTTAAATATAGCCCCTCCCCTATTTAAGAGTTGTTTGTGTACATTACTGAAATAAAATTAAACATAACGCTATGCTTATTTAATAACGCTTTGATGTCACTTTATGTACACAAAACCGAACATATTAAAATATTAATTAAAACTGTTTTCTAGCTTCTTGCAAAAAATTAACCTTTGTGATACTTACACAGAACTTTAAAATGAAAAACGTCTTATCTTCGTTATGGGGAGATTGCCAGATTGTGCTAAACATTAATTTTCATTCCCACAATGATATATTACTCAGTACAATATTTATCTGATCAAAAAATTTGTTCTTAACCTCTTAACTGGTTTGCCTGTACACCACACGGACTACCGAAAGCTGACCACAACCGGTTTGCCCGTACGCTGTACGGGCACTGATATTTTTTTCTTTCTACCTTCGATTTGCACAACTTTTTAGCGCGTTTTACACGCTAAGCGCTATTAGGACGCAAATTTCGTCTTCGTTACATATTTTGTCGTACCTTTTTCTCGGCCAATAATTAACCGATTGACCTCGGGTTTTCGGCATTGGGTCGCATTTGTGCCCTAGATGAGCCGAATCATATTTAAATTTAATAATTTAATTAAAAAAAATTTTTTTTTAAGTATAGTACTACTTTCTGTTAGTAAAAAGTTCATTAGTTGCATTATTGTAAAATACAACATGTGAAAAACGCGCTAAAATTACTTGGCCCTGCCAATGATTGATATCTTGTTTAATTCTTATAGTGATATTATTGGTGAGAGAGCAATTTGTCCACGGTGCTGAAATACTTCTAATCCGCGATTTTCTTTGTGGTGAAGGCGGGAATTTTTCATTGAAGGCAGGAATTTAGATTCTTGAAAATATTTGATAAAGAACAGGGATTGGCAAGGTAATATGCAATTTGGTGCTTGAGAAGAAATGAAAAAAGAAAGATAATCCAAAAAAGTCGATATTATCTCTGTACTCATTGCAATGTAAGGCTTAGTATTTATTATACCATGCTTCAAACTGTGTGTGTGTATATATATATACACACACACACACAAAATCCTCAATCGTTTGAAACTACGAACATGAATTTTTTTTTTTTTGTAAGTATGAGAGAAATTCCTTTTAAGATGTATGGAAACATTATTCACATAGCATGTGGAGTGTACTCACAAAAAGCAAACATTAATGGATTTTTCTGTTCCACAATTATATAAAATTTTAAAATTGAAAATTAAAATAAAGTTCCTCCATTTTCGCATTTTGTTCAGTATTATGCTCAGTTATATGCAATGGAAACAAATGTTTAACTTTTTCTAAAAAAACATTTTGGGCAAAAAAAAAAAAAAATCGCTTTAGTGGCTATATTTATTTACTCTGTGTGTTTTCAAATGAGGGCAAATAATAATAATAATAATAATTTAAATTTCAAAATTTTAAACAGACATATCCTCTTTTTATAACCATCAAATCTGAAGACAGAGTCAATAATAAAACACAGAAAGTTATTTATAAACTGGAATAAACATTCAGTCGTAAAACATAATCAAAAACATAAGTAGGACGAAAAGTCAAAAGCATACTAAAGCATTCGGCCTTAAAATATGACATAAGAGTCGCTAAAACATTGGCATTTTTCTAAACATGATATTTTCCAAAGTACTTCTGCATATTTATGGTGATTTAAAAGTCGGGTACCACTCAATTTTTCTCCAACGAAACAGGAAGACATGTGTACATAGGTAGACTTCTCTTGAGCAGATACTTCAAAATAAATTACATGCAAATATAGTTTAATGGTGCTGTATAAAAGTAAATAAGTTGGGTTCTGTCAAACCTGATCCGCCGTCTGGAATTTTACGGGTATATCGATTTCTTCTTTTTTTCCTTTGTAACGGATTGCAGCAAATCGACGCCTCACGCTATTTCAGAAAGCAAACAGGCTTTCCTTTCAAAGAACAGTAAATCTCGGAAAATGTTGATCAATATTACATGAATCACTGGGAAGTTCTTGGATGATACCAAGGCGGGGAAAGGGAATATTTTTAAGCGAATTTCTTTAGGTAAGTTGTTTATCAAGTTTGTTGTTTGTACATCGCAACAAATGTACATTTAACGGATAAATATTTATTTATATAGTAACCGGTAAAGAATACGATTGAAAATAATTCCATGCTGCAATAACTGAAGGAAGTATTATATTAAATTGCACACGGATAATAAAAGTTCATCATTATAGTTTGCCTAATTACGTCAGCTTAAACTGTGTGTGTTTTAGTTTCTTTAAAAAAAGTTTTACCAGCTATTATAATTTTCAACATAAAAATTAGAAGAGAAAAAGTTTGCACTTTTTTGCAAAAAACTTCAATGAGAAAGTTTTTTGAAACTAGTTGCTTTTACGACTTTAATGCTTTTCCAATGTTTTTAAATTTAATTCATTGCATTTTTTTTTTTTTACATATGAAAATTTTTAGATATAAATTTTTTTTTATATTAACAAACCAGGAAGAAAGGTTTAGAAAACAATACTACCTATCATTTTAAGGACACGTGTCAAAAGTTGGCAGCTTTACAGGTTTTTAAAACGAATTTTCGATTCTTCATCTGTTATTTGCTTGCTGTCATAAGGATTAAACAATGCTTCACTAGGTTTAAACCTATTTAATTTTTATATTGCCATTTTTCATATAAGAAAGGACTTTTTACACATAAATTACAGAAAATTATATTACATGTTTAAATCACACAATTAAAATCAATAAGAACACACATGCATCAAAAATTTAAAATTTACCTAATAGGAGGACATTTGAAACTATTTTCGTGTTAATCGAGGGAAAAATATGAACGTGTATTGAAGAGAAGTTAAGAGCCTAGAAACTTGAAATATATGTACAAACAACTTTTGAATTTGTAGACTACATTAAAAACTCAATACTCACGCTTAAAATACGTCTTATAGAAAAATATGTATAAAAAAAAGTGGTATAACATATACAAGAAATGAAAGAGTAACTTGGCAAATATTATTCAAGTACTTATGTGATAAAACTTGTGGGTGTGAATTACGCATGCATTGAAACAATGGGATGAGGAAAAGAGCTTTCTCTTCCCTCATCATTTAATTTATAACAATGGCCAATGATAATGAAAAGAAGTTTTGCACACTAGCTTATGACTTCTTATTTTTCATAATAAAGCATTATTAGCTCAACTAATTTCATTCCGTGGCGTAGCGAAAGTCTTATTCACAAGCAATTGATATAAAACGACAATCACACACACCGACCAGTTAGATCTTAGGGATAATTAACGTGTAAAAAAAAATTCTCAAAAAAAACTGTTCTAAAATAATCATTATTATAGAAATTCCATACTTATGAAATTGATCTTTTTAACTGTAATAAAATTGCAACGATACTTGTTTGGTTTATAAAAATAGACACATTTATTTTTATGGGGAGATTTTTTTTCAAATAATATTTGAATAAAGCTTTAAAGTGTCCTAGATATGATTTTTTCATTAATTAGAGCAGTGGTTCTTAAGGTATCCGACTACCCTAAAATTGTGAATTTTGCTAAAAACTGACAAATTTTTTTAAATGATTTAATTTTATAGGCCATCTTAAAAGCATCATAAAAATACCAAGTTTATCTCATTTTCCTTTCACTAGAACAAAAACTACAAGTGTTTTAGTAAAGGCAGATGCCATCACTTAAAGTAAGATGTCACACTTTAAAACGTGTTATACTCGAAATGTGATTTTTTGAAAATAATCAAACGGGGCCAGCGATTGCTACAAAAGTTTAGAAAATAATTAACTGAAATTTTTTGAGTAAGTTCTGTATAATAGTAGAAGTGTTTTAACCTTCAGATTTATCAATCACTGCTTTATTACAAAATTTACAGTCCCTTAAGTGAATATAATCACTGTTATTTTAAGCAATTTCATATTATAACAAAGATAAAGTGCTCTAGTTTTTGTAAAAATTAAAATATCTCTTATCCTGAAGGTCATTTCGACAATGAACAACATAGCAACACATCAGAATTATAAAATTGAAAATTTGTTCATAAACCTTTGGTACAGAATGGGCCGCGTTTGTTATTTTTGTAAATTTTTACTCATTTTAATTATAATAAACTATTTTTCTCTTCTTAATTTTAGCATATTTTTCTATGCTACTATAAAATATACCAAAAAAATCTAAAAACAAAAAAAATCCACATATTTCCATTTTTTTTTTTAAAAAAAAGTTATCGCAACCAGTCGGATACCTTAAACTTTCGATTGCCGCGTCCCCCCTTTATGTATTAGGTTGACGTCGCTGATCCCCAAGATTTTGAACTTCCCCCCACCCCCGACTTAATATTCTTGATCAAAATACAAGTTCTAGTACAGTTTCTTCATCAAGGACTATTCAGTAATCTAGTCTAGTATAGCACATCTTTCAATTTTCCCACGATGCCTTTCAGAGTCTGTAATAGACCAAAATCTCAACGTTACATGAGAGACTCCGCGGATCCCTTAGAGCAGAAGTGGTCAGACTTTTCCACGGTACGGGCTACTTTTAATGTTTTTAAGGTGTTGCGGTCCACCCACTGACCATTATGTATTAAAACTGTATGTTTTCTTTTCTTAACACATGTTTTCGACGTTGTATCCCTATTTTAAACAGTAGGGTGTGGACGTATTCAATGCAGCGTTCAGAGAACGTAAGTGAACCGATGAATCTGAAATCAAAGTATATACTTAATTTGTTCATTGCCGTGTCCCGCACCATTGCTGGACATGACATCAACGCGGAACAAGCGCGGGGTAGGAGATCATGTTTCAGTAACCAGTCCCGTGCTATCGCGCGAAGATTTAAGCATCAACATTTATTCTCCCCTTCAGTCGGTACGTGGGGAAAAATTCATGTGTACGGCTGGCATCGCTGTGATCCGATGCCATCGTGTGCTTTCAATGAAGGTTACATGTATCGTTTACACATTTATCGAATCATTTACGTTAGTAACCACAGTCTAATTGATTGTGAAAAACCGATTATCTAGTCTAGCTGGCGTTAGTGTTGCAAAAAAAGTTTCTTTTAGTATGCGCGTCTTGGGTCTTGGTAAAGGTGGTCCCCCAAAATGTCTTGGTGGTCCACCGGTCGATCGCGATCGACTTAATTCTTATTCCTGCCTTAGAGAGGAGCTGCGGTTCCCCAGGGGTACGCGGACCACCGTTTAAGAATCGCTGAATTAAAGAATTATTTAATTTGCTCAATCACTATCAGTAAGCAATGCAGTCTGCAAAATTGAAAATGATGACAATATAAATGTAATACAGAAGACTTATCTTAGAAATGTTGGCATGGTGTAATAAAGAATATATTTTGTGAATGCAGTTATATCCATGTAAAACATATATTCTATGCTATAACACATGTATTCAAAATATCATCAAGTGCAGACTTAATATTTTGAACAAACATAAAACTAGAAAGCTGTATTCAAATGTACCGACGTGAAAACTGGGAACGAAACAAATGTAAAAAAAGGCTGAGTAATGAAAACTGAGAATAAATGAGGCTTTTCAGGGGTTAACAGAAGACAGAAGGGGGGAAATGTACCATATAAAAACCCTCTGTGAGCTTTTCCAAAGCTTCTCACTTTTTTTCTTCTATGATTAAAAATAAAAAAGATGACTTTAGATAGAATACCGCCTCAAACTAAGCAGAAATGAAAGAGGGTGAAAAAAAAAAAAAAGGCAGGGAGTTTCTAGTTGATACTTTTAGTTACTAATAACTTTTTATTTTCTTAGTTGCGTTTCTTTATGCCTATTTATAGAGAACAAGGATTAAATTTATACTCGGTTTGTGGAAGGAGAGAAAAGGAAATTTTTCAATTCCCCGTGCACCGTTAATTTACAACTGCAGCTCTTTAGACAGAAAAACTCGTTACAAATTATTTAAGTTATATTTATTTTTATAGGATAGTTAATTATAACTGCCTTCTTGCTGTAAGTGATTAACGAAAAAAATTCGCATACGTTAAATGAGACGTGTTTCCTGTAAAACAAAGTCAGCAAATGAAAAGATGTGGAGGTTACTTCCCCCCCCTTAGGATGCGAACAGCAACCATTAAGAAATTAGAACATCAATTTTTAATAAATGAATGCTCAGCATAACTATTGAAGTGCATGCAAAACGCGGCTAACGCAAACAACAGAACAATCTAATGTGCGCCTCATAGCCTTTATATATTATTCAAACAGCCGCATTATGGATAAAAATATTACATTAGAGTTAGTTTATTATTCAAACTAATGCATTACAGCACGGCATATTTATTAACGAAAGAATTTCAAATTCGGGGAACGGTGTAAAATTTTCTACTATTTATATTTAATCCGTTAGAATAAGCAAACTCTTTTAATGCATATGGCACTAAACACAGATGTGTCAAATTAATCTGAATTTTTTTCTTTGCATTTCTCTTAGTTTTCTCTGTTAGTAAAAAGTGATAATTTATTTTTTATTTGGAGAGGGAGTGGGGGCAGAGTGAGTTCCCTGAGTATATCTAATCGATTCATTTGAATATAAAACGGCGATTCGATGCTTAGGAATAAGCGATTATCTATTCTTTTATCGGGGTAATTTTTGAGATAATTCAATATAAAACGAGAATTAGAGGTTAAAATATGAAAAGAATGTTATTTTTGGTTCTAAGTGTTATAAGTTTCGCACTACTTCTTCATGCGTCAAGATGGGATCGTTGTAGCTTTGAAACAGGTACGAATTCATACAGAAACAAATCCCGTGTTGGTCAAAGGAAAGTTACGAGTTCTTATCGAAACTCAATTATATACCATTGGCGGAATTTCTGTTATGCAAGTATTAGATCAGGTAATGAGGTCTTACGACTTTTTCTGGCCCGGGGTCCCACAAAAAAATAGGCCCCACTTGCGGTCAAAAATTGGTGCATACACATGAAAGTTCAATAAAACCAATCCATAATAAAAATTCTTTATTAGAAAATTCGTTTTCTACATTTTAAATTCGTAAAATCATTACTTATGTTTTCTAAAATCACCTGTTGCCTTGCCTATAGATTTTAAGTAGACAGTGTATAGCATACGTTGTCTAATATTCAACCAAACGGCAACCCATAACAAATAAATAAACGTATGTGCCTCACAAACTCATGAACTAGGCACACACTGCCGCCTTTCGGCTAAATGAGTAATGATGGAGCATGGTAGTAGGTCCAGGACTAGATACGGACATGGCATAGTTAGTATAGTCTTATCACTGTTCATAGTTGGAATATAGGTCGAAATTCCCACTCTTTCGGAGAATGTGTCTGGAAATAACATTTGACATGAAAATCATTCGGATCATGATCTTTTCAGGTGGAGTCGAGAACGAGACAAGGCTCCTAAGGCAAGGGGTCCGGGCCCATGCCTTAAAACGTCCTGAGTTAAGGTAATGAATGCCTTAATAATTTAATAGTGGTTAAAACCAACAAGACTTGTCGCCAATGATAAATAACTCTAATGCGATATCATATATCAAAACGAACTATCCCTGGTTAAAAAGGCATAAGCTAACATATTTTACACTGGCGTAGCTAGCTCTAAGAGGGCCTTGTATCAAAATTACTTCGGGGCCCTTTTTTAGAAATGAAAGTCTTGTTAGTGGGACTGTAGTTACACATGTTGGGGCCCCAGTAGCTTGGGGCCTCATATCATTGCTACGGCGGTAGCTACGCCCCTGATATTTTACACTAAGCAGTCCTTTTTGGAATGTCGTCAATAGGATTTATAACGAGATCGTCTAATTAATTATTAGACCCAGGTTGCCAGGGTGTCATTGATTGAGGGTTCTCTCAAGTTCACAGTCTGCCTTGTCATTTTGAATCACGTTCAGATGGCGCGGTGGACATCCAAGTTGGTACTTCCTATTTCTACATATACATAACACTCCAATTTCTTTACAATTAAAGCATTATTCCATTCAACCAATCCCACCGCACGACATCAAACCAAATTTTCACATAATGTACATCATATTTTGTGGTTTTGATATTGATTTATCAATACTAAAGTTACAAAATCCTTTCCTCCCACATCTAAACTTCACAAAAGAGGCTGGAACAAATCCGAAGCAAGCTGTGCAAGAGGCAACGGATCCATGCTGATAAATAACCATTAGTTATTCATATATTCATGGAAGAGCAATCTGGTTTTGATACCCGGGTAGAGACGTACCACCGTTCAAAACCCCTTCCAATTATCGTCTTAGCATATGAAACAACGGGGGATGTTCCCCATGGCTGTTGCTCAATCTTTGTTCTTGATTGCTGTAAAGGGTGTGTTTATGACGATTCAGAATGGAGCACTTATGAAAGAACACCAGAGCATCTCTCTCTCTCTCGTATGCCTATAATTTTTTCCCCATCAAAAATTAATTGTTGTTGATGGCGGTTTAATAGAGGATATTACTTCTGGATAACAAGCAATTCGCATTTTAATGCATTCAACGAGATATTTTTTTTTTCATTTTGTTTTTTTAAAAAAGTTAAACAGAACGGGAAGACTGGTAAAATATTAGTTGAAGAAATGAATCGCATTACAAATTATACCTTTCCACTGATTAATTCTTTCAACCCCATATGTTTTTGTTATTCTGTAGGTTACCAGACGATACGATTCAGACTTTTTCCAGGTTAAAATCACCATATAGATATTTCTAGTTAGGTTAAAGTTTTACGATAAATACAGATAAGATAGAAAGTAGTGATAAAATAAAAGAAAAAAATCTAGATGAAATTTTGAGAATAAAATAAATCTTAACATACAATTCATCCACCACTTTACATAGAAGTCTAATTCTAAAAGAACTGCCAGCCAAGCAAACCGACAACCAAATCAGTTCTTTTCTTTTCCCCCCGCGACAAGTATATCTTAAGCCAATTCTACCCGTCAAGACACCAAAATGAAATTCCTCTTCGTAAATATCCTTTCCAGCCACTCATTTGTCAAACGAAGTTATTCACATTGACTGAGTAAAAAATGAACTTTAAAGAAGCTTCAAAACCTTTGTAAGTTTTAAAACTCCTTTCTCAGAAACATGCATGCTTTGGGTGACATTTATTTTGTGAAAATAAATCTTTTGAGTAGCTTTCAAGGCAGGAAAAAGCAATTTTTTAAAAAAAAGAATAAATATAAAAATTCGACACAAATTACTACAGAATCTCATTTCGTACGATATATTTTTCACGGATTCACTTGAAAGGAAACTAAAAAATTGAATAACATTGTATTGATATTTTTCTAAATGAATTTAAATGTGTGAAACGTTTTGATGTATGGGAGTGCAATACAGGTTAGCAATATCTAAATGATGACAACTTTCTCGCAGGTCAAAACCTTTTTATTTTCGGTCGACAGCAAAACGGACGCAGGGATTACATAAAAGGGCACACACTCGTACAACAACAGAACATCAACACACTAACTGAGGGTGGAACAGACTTCTTAACCAATTCCAACGTAATCTTTACGGTTACAATTATCCCAACGGTTACAGCTATAAACACAGTCTGTTGCAAATGTTGATAAAATTTAAATTGAAAGAATCTCTTTGAATGTAAGCCTGAATCCACGTAGACGATGGTTATTAGCATTTATAATGTGTCATTACTTATAGTAATTAATCGAATGAATAGAGAAAAGGATAAACGTATAAGTCAATACTAAGAAGGTACCATATAATCCGGCGTATATAACGCACACCCACACTTTCAAACTCCAATTTCTAAGTTTTAGGTTCAAAAGCCGTATAACGCGCACCTTTTTTATATGAAGAAATCAGAAAATGTACACGTGCAATGAAATGCTCTTATCTTTTGAAGTCTAGAAATAGTCTGAGAGTGGATAATAAAAGCATAGAATTATATTAAACCTGATGCAATTATAGAGTCATTTAAAAAAATGTAGTACCTCTAACAATCTAGATACAAAGGAAGATGATTATTTATGTACGAATCACAGTAACTGTGATGAAGATGAAACAGAATCCCTTGATATGTCTGAAGATATAACGGAAGACGAATATGATGATTTGTTCTTGTTATCTAATAATGTAAGTTCATAAGGTGAGAGTTGTTTCTTTTAAATAAACATAATTTAGAAGCATGTAGAAATTATCGTTTTTCATGATTATATATTTTTTATTTTTATAGATTAACACTTTTTTACGGCGTATAAAGCGCACCCGTAAATTTCGATCTCATTTTTTGTGTTAAGAGTTCGCGTTATACACCTGTATATAGATGTCCTCATACTTCATTTAAATAGCATCCAAATAACAGAAATACATGCACAAACATATATGGCCGAAAAAAATCGAACAGACAATTTCGAACATATTGATGTTAAATCAAGGGAGAGTTCGTTAGTTTTGGATACATCATTCCCGTTTTTTTACAAGAATTACGATATTCGAAACCCTTATTAATCATACACATTCCACACTAAAGACACCTGCATAAACTTGGAAATATTTCCGAGCGCGGATGAATATCTTCGTTTAAGCCGCAAATTTTCCTTCATTTGATATTCCAATAATCATCATGAGCTTTAACACGTGAGAAGTTCAACGGAACGAGCAATGCACTTACATTTCATGCTTTGTTGATGCGTTCCTTATGATGAGAAAATCACATTAGTAAAGAAACAACACGATAGTCTCATTCATAAATCCAATATAAATGCTGATAAGGAGAAAAAGATAAATGTATTGTAAACAGGGATCGATTTTTGTAATGTATTCGATTTATAGTAATTTCAAATTTTTTTCAATGTCATGTTTTTTTTTTCAAAACAGTATCATTAATCATTAGGTTTTTGTTACCTCGAACAAATCTATTAGTAGTAAATGAGAATAGGAATTAAGAAAAAAAAACTTTAAGTTTCAACAAAATACGAAACATCAGAGGCGCCCACGGTCCGGACCCCCCCCCCAAACCCCTGATTTTTTGATTGATTATAATTCTTTGAACATTGTTTGTTATTAATAATTTTTTATTAATTAATTCTAATTATTTATTCAATAATTCATTTTTTACTGTTTTTTGTTCCCGAAAATCGACAAAATTAAAAGAATACGTTGGACGGCGCATTGGAGTATGATACGATAATAATGGACTTTCGACCCTGTAACCCCCCCCGTTGAAAAATTCCTGTGTGCGCCACTGCGAAACATTATATACTGTTATCTGTATGGACCTCTTCTGTGTGTCTTGTTTTAAAACTATGCAAATATTGTCTAAGTCCAGTTTGTATTTTGATGTCACGCGCCGGCCATTAACAATAAGCCGTAGAGTAAAAAATTTCTTGAAATAAATCTCTCTCTCTCTCTATATATATATAAGTCCAGAGTTTTTACTAAATATTTTTTTTTAATTATAGTTTGGTTATTCATAAAATATGAGAACTACCGTTATAGTGTTTATATGATCGACCTAATATCGAAGAATAACGAGTATAGTTTAAATAACAGTAGCCAGTCAAAACTAATAACATATTGGTGGTAGGCATTTGGAATAAACACAGATAGAACTAGAATTGTCACATGAAACCAAACAGCAATCCGAATATATACTTGTGCAAATATTTTTCTCTATTGATGAATCAAATCATTTGCATCAAAGAACAAACAAACAAAAAGGTGATGAAAATTGTGGGAGAAATTTAATATATCAAAATAATGAGAATAATATTTTTTTTTCAAAAATGCCTCTTCAAATAATCATTCTTTCAAATATCAATGAAATTTTAAAAAGTGAATATTACATGATGCTAGAAGAGTGCTTTTTAGAGGGTTTTTCTTTATTTTTTTAATAAAATGCACAAAACTTGCACACACTGCTTTAATTCTACTGAAAAATTATTCTTAATTAAATATGTGTCATTTTATAAAATGTAAAAATATTTGCATTGAAGCTTTAAAAAAAATTCACAATGGTTAAAAATATAGATTTAAGTAAAAGTAAATATAAGTTATTTGCGCATCAAAAAGAAATCAAAATAAACCCCCCCAAAAATGTTGGAACTACCCGGAAAAAAAGGCGGGAAGACGCTCTCAAAAACTGTCATTTTCCTAAACTTATTGAATGTAAAATATATTCACACGGACAATCAAATGCAGGGCAACCTATCACGCAAAGTAAGCAAACACTTATTTTTTTTAAAATAATAATAATAAAAAAAAATTCCTGGAGCTTACCTTATAGTTTGCCATCCAATGGGGAGCGTCTAAAATATGCCTCACCCCACGCGACATTCCCGGGGGCAGGGGTGAAAGTTCAGGCTCCCATGGTTTGCCAGGATAATCCAAGAAAGCGAAATTCGGAAGCGCGGCTTGCGTGCACGCTTTGTTATGATCGCGCGGAGTGAACCGAATGAGAACCTACAGGGGAAAATGTCCGGAGTCGCGAGCAGGGTTGCCGGGAACTTATGGACTTTCGGAACGAGTGGGGTTACCAAATCACAGTTTTGATCGCCTTAAGTGGAAATTTTTTGGCGGAAAATCGACAAAGAGTCTTGAAATTCGCTAGAAAAAAGATGTAAGATCAAAATTCTTTGGAAAATCTGTGAAAAGTAAATTTTGAAGCAAGACAAAAAGAATTTTCATGTTACGTCAATAAACTAAATAACAAAATTAAAAATAGAATATTTCATTCAATCTGCGCGATATAATACTAATCAAGATTATTTTTTTTTTTTAATTTATTAAATTTAGAAATATTCCATCGAATGGAGACAAAAAGAAAGCAAAAAAAAAAATGCTAAAACTATAATACATATACAAGCGTACAAGATCTCTAATGAAGAATGACAAAAAAAATACGACAAAGGGTATATGGTAAAAAAAAAAAAAAAATAATTTAAATTAGCCATGAATATAAAAAAAAAAAAAAAAAAAAAAAAAAAAAAATATCGCATATGTAACAAAATATATTTACGTAAATATAATTCATATTCATAAAAACTAATAAACCATTTAAGTGAAAAAAAAAAAAAAAGCAGATATAATTATTTCATAGCTAACATTATTAACAGAGGGGATATGTTTTAATTTTTCTAATTAATTTTCTATTTGAACTACAATAAATAGATAACATAATATATGTATTTTTTTTTTATTTTTACTTCTGATATGAAAGTTAATTTTTAAGTAAAGATGAAAGCTTATAATAAAGATTCAAATCTCTCTTGCATAAATCTTTCTCATTTACAGGTTGATATCCTATTCCTGTAGAAGAAACTGCTTGAAAACAGGTTCCAAAAATATTCGTTAATGATCCAAAATGTAAAATGCTAACATAAATTCCACGCCATAATTCTACGTTTAGAAGCAATAGAATGAAGGGTACACACACGTCATTGAAAAGCAGCTATAAGGGATTCAAAACTGATAAATGAAGCTAAAAGTGTTTCAAAGAACTTTCGAGTGCTGTATTTCAAACTTTAACGATCAAGTAACCGTTATTCAATACAATACCTAGTTATAAATCGTAGAATTCAATAATTTTATATAACTCTAACTGATTGGCATGTTATTTCATGAAATACCGAGTTATTTTATGAAATAACGGATTCCACACTTTAACGCTAATATATACATAACCCAAATATCTTTGGTGTGTGTGAAATAATTTTTTAATAAACATTTCTTTATTATTATTTTATTTTAAGCAAAAGGAATGAATATCTTTAAATATTTTGAATGCATACCATTGAAAATAAAATTTATATCAAACTAATGTTTTTATAATGACAGTTTTATAAAGTAATTTAATCTGTGCTAAATGAATAATTTAATTTTTCGAAATAATTTAGGAGCTTTTTTTTTAAGATCAATGTGGAGCCTTAAGCTATTATACCAAAAATACGAAAATAGAGGGTAAAAAAGATTAACAGAAAAAAATTATCTACAGAATACGTGTATAATCATGAACTTGAAGATACACGCAAGCATTAACTGGTCACGAACCCCAGATGAAAGCCGTTCTAATTAGACAGTGATAATCAAAGGGGGGAGGGGGAATTAATCACTGCAAAAAAATTAATGTTAAAAAAGGTCATAAGCTACAAACAAAAATCGCATAGCATATAGATAAGCATAACCGTCGAATAACCGTTGTAAAAAGGTCATTTTTTAACATGTCAATCCAGTGTCCCATTCCAAAAAAAAAAAAAAAAAAAAAAAAACAAAAAAAAACCACCCAACAACAACACGAAATAAATCTTAAAATCACTAAAATATTTTGAATTTAATCTCTACCGTGATGCTTACCTATACTTTCAAACTGTAATTTTTTTACTTTTAGGTTTTTTAACCGTAAAACACGAACCCCTTTTCTTACGAGGAAACCTGAAATGTAGGTACGTGAATAATGTGAACTTGTGTGTTGAAGTCATTTATTGGAAGTATTGTTCCAAGCTTTCAGAGGGGAGGGGGGAGTATATTTCTAGAATTATACAACCCTTAAAGTTCATAAGGAATGCCATTTCTTTTAAATGGACAGTACTTCGATATATTAAGAAGTCCAAATTTTTTTTCTATGTTCATCTTTTTTTATTCTTTTTAAAGCTCTTATTTTTATATCGAGCGTATAACGGGCACCCGTAAATTTCGAGCTTATTTTTTGTGTTATAACTTCGCGTTATACGCCATATTTTACGGTAGTTATTTTTATGAAAAATCAAATACGTACATTCATTTGCAGTATATGACTTAAATAACATAATTTATGATGATTCCCATAAAATATGTGTTGGAGAGTATCACGCTTCCACGCCACAGGTCCGAGGTTCAAATCCCGGGCTGGCCAGCCTTTCATCCTTCAGCGGGTCCAAGCTTGCTTGGGAACTGAACACTGGGGGTTTCACGTCAAGACTGACCATTTGACCGAAACATCTGCACATGCACCCCAGCGCTTATGGTCACGTATACTGAGATAGGCACATCAGGCCTTGGTCCTCATGGACTGTTGCATCACTGAGTCCAGTTCAATAACATAGAATGTATAAAACTTTTATTTTGATATCTGTTAAAAATCAGTTTCTTTATTACCAAACCTCATCAAGTGACCATTTAATTGATATAATATAAATGCAATAAGTGATTAGATGGAACAAAGTAAACTGCAGATAAAAATTCTAAAATGAAGTGATCGCGACTACTACGTTAATAAATATTACATTCCTTAGATGAAATTGCTCAAAAAATAATTAATGTTTATAATTTTTTTTTTCTATTTGTTTTTAATATTTGAAAATTATCAACTGTTATATTTTGACACTAAAATTTAATAAATTTATACAATTCCGCTAAATTGTAGGTCACACTCTGAAACAACACGAGAGTATTGGTGACGAACCTCGTAATTTTGAACCCCGATCAAATGACGAGTACGCCCACCTGAGCTCTTCTCTAACTTCAACAAGACGCCAAGGTGAGGATTTTGAACCTCGGCAGATTTTAATAAACATCCCTCTAAACGGCAGGCAGTATCTTCATATATAGTGATATGGAAGGTTAATAATAGTATGGAACCAAAATTAAAGAACCAACATTATAAACCGACTATTATTTGAAATAATAAAAACCGTTATAAAAAGTTGTTTTAGTGTAGCTTTCAATTTAAGGTTTCCGACAACTTTTTTTAAAAAAAAATGGAGACATGGGGATTTTTTTGTGGGTTTTAGATTTTGGTACATTTTAAGAAAATGAACCAATTAAGAAGAGAAAAAGAAATTATAACCACTAAAATAAATAAAAAAAATTGGGAATAATTTACAAAAAATAACATAAACGGGGCCCATTCTGTACCAAAGGTTTAAGAACAAATTTTCAATTCTGATGTGTTGCTATGTTATTCATTTTTGAAATGACCTTCAGGATAAGAGATATTTTTAATTTTTACATAAACAAGAGCAATTTATCATAGTTATTATATAAAATTGCTTAAAAAAAACAATGATTATTTTTTCATAAGAGACTGTAAATTCAGTAATAAAACAGGGATTGATAAATCTGAAAACACTACTACTTAAAAACACTTCTACTATTATACAGAACATGCACAAAAAATTTCAGTTAATTATTTTCAAAACTTTTTTTGAGCAATCGCTGTCTCCGTTGATCGTTTTCGAAAAAACACATTTCGAGTAAAACGCATTTTAAAGTATGACATCTGGCTTAAAGTAATGGCATCTGCTTTTATTAA
>BMAO01004934.1:0-26861 GCA_019973975.1 Trichonephila clavata
TTCTGTTAATTATTATCCTTAGTTGCATGCAGTTAAAAAATGGGCTTTTTTTTTGGGAAAATTTTGGTCAAAAAAATTGACTGCTTAATAGGTTAATCTATGAAGCTCAGACAAAAAATAATTACAGAATCGGAAAGATCATTTATTTCGTCCCGATACGGTGTAATGTTTTTTACAAAATAATAATATTTGTATTTCTTACGATTTTTTTAAATAAGTCAAAATCGATGCGTTTTTATGAAAATAATGTCTAAATCGACGCGCATGAATTTTTTTTGTTTAAATTAATCCACATTCGTAATAAAACAGCTCATGATTTGCTCTCTTAGAATCAGTCATTTAAAAAATAAAATATCGAAAAAATTTTTTACGATTTTTCAAAAATATTCAACATTTAATATTTAATAACTTTGCCATTTATGAAGAAAATCTCATAAAACTTTTTTCGTGTGTAGGATAATATTACTAAGATCTGTACGAAGATTGAAAAAATTGCTTAAAATTTACGGATTTAAGAAAAAATTGTGCTTTCGTCTAGTACCCTTTTTGCGAGAATTCATTTAGCTCGACTGTTCGAAAATAACCGGCTAACACCTAGCAACAATGATGCGTTGAATGAGATGAACAGACTAAGAAACCTGTCCAGTGATAACTAAAAAGTAAAAAATAAATTAAAAGTAAAAAACTTTTTTAAAACAAGCTTTTATTTAAACGCGCGAAAAAGAATAAAATAAATTTTTCTTTAATTTTTTTTACTATCAACTTATAACGTCATTACACAATTTATATGATATAAAAGCTTGTCGCGAGATTTACTCTGCAGATAAACGAGTAAATTAAATAACTTGATCTGATTGATTTCAATTTCTTAAATTTTCAAACTAAGTAAATAAGAGTGCTTTAATCTTGCGACAAGCTTTTATATCATATAAATTGTGTAATGACGTTATAAGTTGATAGTAAAAAAAATTTAAAGAAAAATTTATTTTATTCTTTTTCGCGCGTTTAAATAAAAGCTGTTTTTAAAAAAGTTTTTTTACTTTTAATTTATTTATCCGGTTCTCTTTTATTTCTGTAACAACCAAGAGACTGAATGTGCATTCATGGTGAGCAAGGGCTGGATAACAGCTTCCCGTTCCGAGAAAAGATAGGACTATAAGCACCTGAAGTCTTCTGTCACCCTTCAAATCTATAGTTAATAATTTTTAAGGAGTATCAATGAGTTCTCGACGTTGGTTCTCTGGGGAAAGGGGGAGGGGGCGCGTTAAAGAAGAATTTCGGCACATTAGACAAAAGCACGATCGGGAAAAGCACGATCAGGATTTATGACAGGCTTAAGGACGAATGAAAAGAATGGGACAGAATGACCCTGAGAAAAAGACCCCTTTTCGAAGTAAACTGTGGAAATTTTGCATCAATTTGACTTCCAAACTAATTTCTTTTAGATTCCTGCGCTTATACAGACAAATCGGAGAACCATGTTTAAACAACAAAAAAAGGTAACCATATTTTCATTTTCAAATTCTCTTTTAAATTTTTAAGATTTAATGCGCAGGTATTTTAATCAGTGCGTAAGATAAAGTGAAAAAAATATTTTGTCGCATTTGTGTCATTACTATTTTATTTATTTACTAGCGTTTACCCGCGGCTCCGCTCGCGTTGATGTCTTTAAATAACTGTCAAAGTAGTAATCATTATCATTAGAAAGTTAATAATATAATATAGTAATTTTTTTTATTACTTAACTGGAACCAATAAAATTTTAAAATTCTAAAATTGAGATTAGTTTTAAAAAACTGAAAACGTAATTTATTATAATAGTTAACAACAAATATTCAATAACTTAAACTATTAATATTTTTAAAAATCGAAAGTATCTACGTTTAATATATAAATCCTTTTTAAAAGAACTCAAAATAGAATATTATTCTGAGATGCTACTGCATACCATATTATATGTTCTTCCGTCAGTTGCAAATATGTGAAGATTTGGGCATTGGACACACCGATCAGGCTACATATAGTTGGCCATGGGGAAAAACATTGCTTTTCCAAATTCACCCCTGCTACCTGAAATGTTAGCTTTGTTAATAGCAACAGTAAAACTGGAAATTGAACTTGTTTGAATTGAAACGGTAGGTCAGTGGGGATACTTGAAATTCGAGGTACGATAACACTATTAATTTTCATGACATATGTTCAAATATTGGCACAAAATATATTATGCATCAGTTTTGTGATCCAAAGCCTCGTTCCTTTACATAGTCAAGGAGCATCGAGATTTTGCATAACTGGTACATTTAGTTTTAATTGAAGTTTATGTGAGGGTACACCCGAAAGTTTCAAGTGAATTTCAGAACTCCGTGGGATATGAAGTACTTTGTTCTTTATCCATGATTGTATTCATTGAAAAATATTTCTTCAATTCCCCCCTCCCCCGCACTTCGCTAAAATTTTCAATGTTGATTTTATGGACAATGTCATTGTTAGGCGCCAATATTGATCTTGCGCGCAACCACTGAGATTACAATTTAAATTTTATTGCAAGCCCACGTAAATTTGAGCAATAAAATTTACATCATTTTCTTCTACATTACAAAATTCTCTGGAAGTAAAATATAACCTCCAGCATTTGCGTCCAAACATCCATAACCGATTTTCAATTGCGTCTCTGCATAATGTTCCAAATCTACGTCATTATGAAGATACACTCTCACATTCGTTTTCAGACTGAATTTTTCAACTTTTCCCCATAAGCTTGAATTTACCATTCAATATATAATAAAGCTACCATTCCTCCTATAATATCTGTACTATCTCGTAAATCCTGAAGAGTCCGCTTTAACGCTTCTATAGCTTTCTTGTGAGACATCGTACTTTCATCCCACACTAAAAGCTTACATTGTGAAAGCATCCAGCCTTGAGAGCTATTTTTTCTGAAATTTCAGATGAGTGAATCTTCAAATGCAAGACTAAGCGATAATTTAATTTTAAAACGGAATGTTCAATACGACCGTTGGTCAGTAAAATCGCGGCTATACCAGAAGAAGCCGTAACAACTGCTATACCAGAAGAAGCCATAACAACTGTTATCTTCTAGGTTTTTCTGATGGTCATTAATAATAAGTTTAGCAAAAACGTTGTTCCTGTTCCTGCAGGGGCTTCGAGAAAAAAGAGTGCACCACTGCCGGATTCTATTTTACGTAACACTTGTTGGAAAACGTAACTTTGTCCTGGAGTTAATTGTGGGATAAATTCTGTTACTTGATGTTGCAATGCTGTAAAATCGTAGTTTAATTCTCAAGTAATTTCATTATCAAAGCCATTTCCGTCGACACGTCTAGGGCAAATCATTCCAAAATCATGTAGCTTCTTCCTAACCATTCTGAAAACCTTTATTGCGTTTCGTTGTAGATGTTTTCATTGAAAGGCATATTTGGTTGTTTTTCGTCGCAAAATATCTTCCGTTATATAGTCTTTGTACTTATTCCAAAAGGTTTCAGGATTAGAAGACCAAAGGTGAAATAAGTATTGCGTAAAGCTCCCTTTTCCTTCGGCGAGTGATATTGTATTGATTCCTCCATAGTATATCTTCAAAGTAATACCTCCATGTAAAATATCTAGGTTCAGTATAAGTGAAAAATTTTGTGCAAAATATGAATATTTTATAATTAGGTTAAAAAAATTCAAAATAATAAATACTTTCAAAACTAATCAAACTAATCAAAACTACTAAAGTAATCAAAACTTTTTATGAAACTGTCAACTAATATTATCACAGAATTTTCAATATCACACGCGCGCAATTCGCTAAAACTTTATTTCGTTTCCCTCTTTAAACACACACACACACAGTGGGAGAAAAGTTGCATTAAAACATCTGGGATTATCGGAATAGAGAACTTCTTAACCAACTTGGCGATATTTCTCAAAGTTTGACATTTAGCAAACGTAACGTAATAAACGTTAGATGTTTAACAAAAAACCATTTAAAAAATTGCTTTTTGTAAAGATGCTAAATTACACTTTGTTTCAGTTATTTGTTACAAATGGGAGAAAATGTTTATTAAAATTTCCATTATTGACCAAATGCATAATTTTGTGCCAACTTGGCGGGTAGTAAGCAACGTCAATGTTTTACCCGCACAGTTTCCGTTCCCGTAGGGATATGGAGATAAAATATATCTTATGTTACTCGCTGATAATGTAGCTTTCCATCGGTGAAAGAGTTTTTAAAATCGGACCACAAGTTCCTGAGATTAGCCGGAACAAACAGACAGACAGACAAAAATTTTAAAAATTGATTTTTTGACATAAGTACCGTATATAAACTTAAATGCATTTAGTAAATAGCTGCTAATTTGAAATTACAAACAGACACTTTAATTTTATTCATTTGTATAGATTTATTTTTCGATTTACATACATAAATATAAATAACTGCAATCAGTTTCTTAGAATATTATTATGATTATTAACATATTTAAATGTGTTTTCGTAGCTTGAATCTTAAAACATTTTCGATTGGCATTGTTATTCAAATGAAAAAATATTATTTGCCTCTCTTATAAAAATAATTTCTTGAGTCAGTTATAAAAAGCGATAATAGTTCATTTAAAATACAAAACATTAATCAGATTTTGAGTACATTCATTAATTATTTACCTTACTTAAAAGAATCCTAACAATAACTCGAATTTGAAATAAAATGTTATTATATTTGTTGTGTTGATTTTTGTTTGTAATCCTAACGTATTACGATAATTTTGTTTAGTAATATATGAGCCAATCTATAATTTCTAAATATTTCATTAAAATTGCTTCAAACTGTTAAAAGAATTTTCAAAGAAAGAAAGTATATTAAGTTTACTTAAAAATACACTTTTCTTTCTTTTTATTGAGTAACGTGAAATAAACACATAATTTTTCTAATATACTTTAAAACTGCTAAGAGAACCATTATTTTGTAAGATTAAATTTGAAAAGCACAAATTCTTTTTGTATTTATTGTCATTTTAAGAGTGATTTTCTCGCGATACTTTTTTGATTAAGTCTTTTGTCCAGACAACTTGAAAGGATATTCAGTGCAATCTAATAATTAAATATGTGTAACTAATTATAAAAATACATAAAAATCGTATAATTACTTTAAAATGCATAATTTCTTTAAAATATTGTATAACATTCTGTATGCTTCCAATAAAGTTAATCAAAATTCATCTATAACTATATTTAAAATCTTTAAAAAAGGCAACAATGCCAATACTATAGCAGGAATTTCTTATAAAGAGCATTTAATGAAATGTTTATTTTTACAAAACAATAATAAATGTTGAAAAATATAGGTACTATTTTTTAATTGCTCCTAGTTTAAAAATTTTAAGTGGTAGAAAAATATATTACAGAAATAAAAATATGTTAAACACAATTTATAAAGTAGATAAGAAGAGAGGAGAGAGTGATTTCAAACAAAATAGAAATGTGAAAAGTTATTCAATATGTAGTAAGATTGTTTAATTTTGAGAAATGGGACTTTGAATGTAATTAAGATATAAATTTAGTTGAAAAATTGTAGATTTCTTTTGTGATATTGTGGCGATTGTCAAACAATTTTGAGTTATCTTAGAAATTTCAAATTATTTCGGAAATGTTTTATTGTTCTGTTTAGTCACAAGTATTTTGAAAAAACAAACAAGTATAATATTAAACTAGAATGTGTAAAAAACATTTGTATTCAGTTAATGTTTTATTAACTTATATTTAGAAACTTTAAAAAAAAACTTTACAAATCAAGAGTATTATAAATGTTCTTTCCAGTTTTTAAAAGAATATCTTAGAATTTTTGTATGCTTACTTTTGGTTGAGACATTTTAATAATTTTGATTATAAGTAATCCGGAAGCTAAGCTACGTTTAGTTCTAGAAATTAAACTATGATTTCTGTAAAGAGTAAAAGAATTAAACAAAATATGTGTGTATTAAATCGGAAATTTCATACTTTCATCACACACACACAGAAAATTTTTTAAAAAAGGAAATGTTATTTTATGAGAGTTTGAAGAAAAAAATTAATGCTCTTTAGAAATTTTAGCTAATTTTGGACTGGATATTAAAAATTGCAGGGGGGGGGGCAATCATTTGATAATGCGTCTAATATGTCCGGGCGGTACTCAGATCTACAGGCACGTATTAAGGAACACAGTTCAAGTGCAGTTTATATTCCTTGTGTCAGTCATTCTTTAAATTTAGTAGCAAATTTAGCAGCAGAAAGTTGTAGCGATGCAATTAAATGTTTTATGCTTGTACAGAAATTTTTCTATTTTTTTCTGTGTCAACCCATCGCTGGCGAATTTTAAATAAAAATCTAGAAAGGAGTAAACATGCAATATCTGTGAAAAAAGTTTCAGATACACGATAGTCAGCAAGAGCAGATGCCGTACGAGCTATAAGACTTGGTTATACACACATAAAAGAGGACCTGGCTGAAATCCGTGATACAAATGAGGAGAAGGAGATCACAATACTGGAGGCAACTTCTCTTTTGAAACATGGTAAAATGGTCATTGGGGCACATGATCTCTGATGAGGTCTTCTTCCCCTATCTTGAATTTGAGGGAGCATTAAAAATTACACTTGCCATGATTATTGAAAGGTGGGGAAAAGTATAAAAAGTTTAAAAGTTAAAAATTTAAAACTAAAATTAAAATTAAGAATATACATTAGATTGCGACCTGAAATAATAATAATATAAAGAAATATTGCTGGGGCTATATTTTTGTTTGCGTTGGGGTGTTTGGTAAAAGGGTGGAATACTGAGTCGACCGCGGCTAACTCCGTTGCCGGAGGCTCTCTAGCGAACAGCCAACTTAATCATTGGGTACTTTTGAAACATATGGGAAAGTATGAAACTTCCCTAATGACCGTGATTTGGGATACCATACTCCAGAGGGTGAGTGCTACTAGCAAAGCATTACAATCAGTTGGGTGTGAGCTATTAAAAGGATCTAATCTACTGAAATCTTTAGAAAATTATATACAAAATCTCAGAAATGAATTTGGAAAAGTAGAACAAGAAGCAACTGCTTTACAGGGCTCTCATTTGAAAAGGAAGTTGGACAAGCTTGCAGGCAGCGAAAGAGAAAAATTATTTTCTGTGAAACTAAAGAAGGTCATGAATTTGAAAATAGGGAACATTTCTTGTTCAACTCATTCTATGTCATATGCGATAGGACAAGGGCAGAACTATCCCGAAGAGCTGGAATATATGAAACTGTAATAGAACCCTTTTTTGTATTTTTTGACGAGAGGTTTTCTGAAATTAAGAAGAAAGCTGTTAAAAAATTAAAGGATATTTACAAAGACGATATTGAATCGCTTAATTTTGACGTTGAATTGGATCAGTTTTTGCTATTTTTAAAAGAAAACAAAGATACTATGAACACTCCAATAGAAATTTATCGAGTTGCAAAAGAAATGGTCTCGACTTTCCCTAATGTCGAGATACTTTTAAAAATATTTTTAACTATACCAATATCAAATACATCAAGTGAGAGATCTTTTTCGGTTTTAAAGCGCGTTAAAAATATTTAAGAAGTAGTATGGGTGAAGACAAACTGAACAGCATGGCCATTTTATACATAAAACAACATACTGCAAAAATAATCGATGAATTTGCCCAAGAAAAATCAAAACGTAAAGTTTTATAGCAAGGTTTATAAGGTTTTTAAGTAAGGTTTTTTTTTTTTAATTCTTTAAAATAAAGTTAAAAGTTTTTTTTTGAGCCGTTAATTATTTTTTAGCTATACATTTTATTTTGAGAATTTAAGGTCAGCGAATTTTTTCGACTCTTCAGCCCAGGGGGCCCCAAACCTTTTACCACCAGGGGCCTCCAACTAGCTTAATCTGCCTCTGCATGTGTATCAGTTTTCTTGTGTGATCTTTAATGATCGCCCAGGTTCGATTTCACACCATGACACTCGTAGAAGGCTGACCAATAAATTTGACAATTTTGAAAAATTGTTTCTTTCTTGGGACTGTTTGCGCTGAAACGCATCACCTGGGTTTCTTTCTTTTTTTTACCCATAATTTTACTTTCTAATTTATGCAATACAATTCGTAAGTACTCGAGTACTTACTGACGTTAAAAGGGAGGAGAAACGTAATGCTACGCTACAATACGTCGTTGGATAATCCCTGGCTATTTATTTTTCGGTAGATGTCTTCCCCCCATACACCCAGTTCTTATCAAGAATCATAGTTTTCTTGATTGTTTTGTTCACTGTACCAAATTCTGAATTAAAATGCTTGGAAATTCAAAACACATTAGTTGGAATACTTTGTTTCTATCGTTTAATGTGTTATGCCATGTTATGTTGTTTGTAACCTGTAAAGTCAATTCATATAATATCGTATTTTTAAAAAACTAAACATGCATAACATTGAGAAACATGTAAACTGTGATGTGCTTACATTTACAGTTAGTTCTTTGTGGGATATGGAGCAACAAAGGCTATTATCCCGTGATGTGCTTAACATTCAGTGAAAAGCCTATTCCTCTCACATAAAAGAAATACTAACTAAAACAGATCAAATAAAAATATAAAACAATTTTTTCATATTTATTTTAAGACTGAATTAGTGAGTGAATATTAACGTCGCACTATTGAGCTAATCGTGAGCTTTTGCCGAGGGATCTTGAAATTTTGAACCATGGTCAAGTAACGAGGACGACACTCGAGCTGAAACTCCTCTCCTAACTTTCACACACACCAACAAAGGACGTTTGACCCTCTATAGATTTAACGTGCATTGCCCCCTCTGCACAGCGTGTCTTCAGCGGTACTTGTCTCGAATCATGACACGCCTGTCACGAGTTCGTTAATTGACCACTAGGCTATCGTGGCCTAGTTTAATTTACGAACAGAAATTGTATTACTCTATGAATATTTAAACAATGAAATTATTTTATATTTTAAAACATTTTTATATTATTTTATATACATGATCTCAAATGAAAAGTAATAAAAATTACAAAAAAGAATAAATTCCACGCTATAAATATATAGTAGAAGTATTCATGCTATAAATATATGAAGAATTTCTTCATATATTTATAGTCATGCTATAAATATATGAAGAAATTCAAAGAACAAAGGTATCCCCTCATATGTGAAACTCGTCACTTGAACTTAGTTGAAAATCCTGATACCTTATGCCGATAGCTCATTCGGTGTTCTTGTACAGTAAAATTAATAAACCTTCAATCAATGATTTACACCAGCGGTTCTTAACCTATGGGTCGCGACCCAAAATTGGGTCGCGAAGCATATTTCTTGGGTCGCGCTGAGTCGAACCAAAAAAGTTAGCAATACACCAAATAATAAGTAATACCAACACCTCCTAAAAGAGTTATTCCCTAATACAATGTTTCGGTTTTACCGCTCTTCGCGAATGGCCTTCCGGAAGTGATGTCCAATTCCTGTCCTGATGCTTTCTCTTCTAGGAGGTGTTGGTAATACGCACGCCATTGCTTTGCGTGCGCGCAGACTCAGTAAGCTCTCTGTCAAAAACTCGTTTCTGCGTATTGTGTTGTGAATAACAGTGAAACGTGAATACAAGCATTTTAGAAACAAATTTTGTCTTATTATTAATAGTGGAGTGATCAAGCTGCAGTGCGTATTGTAAAATTGGGTACTTACGTATTATCGCAACCAGGTTGGCGCGATTTGTAAGTTTGAGTAAGAAAGTATGAATAGAAAGAAAATGTACATTTATTAATTACAGATAATTTTTAATACAGTTTTTTATATTATTTTGTTTTAAAATATAAAATAGCAATTAAACCCTTCCGGTTTCGAATTTGAATAACTTGCAGAATTATTTTTTGGGCGGAAATCTTTTGGCTATTGCTTTTAGCACTGATTGAAAACCACCTTCGCCATTAACAGCTTGAGCTGGGCGCCATATAAATTCGATAAGGTATGAGTCAAGATGATGGGCTGTTCCTCTCTGTTTTTTGTTGCGCCATTTGGCTGAGCCCCACATGCGCTCTACATGTTGTGTGTGAACGCCCGTGTCGGGATCCACAAAGTTATATTTGTGATTAACAGTTCCATGCAGAAATCCAGCGTTTTCCAACTCACTTGTCTTGTATCCTTTCCAGCAATCCGAATAAATAATGCTTCCTTCCTTGATATTTTCGCAAATTTTTTCCATGAGGGTAACGGCGCTTCTGTTAGGTACAGTAACCAAAAAAGTCTCTTTCGTTTCTCGGCAAATTCCGCCGAAAACCCATTGCTGTGGTAGTACACGCCCAGTGTTATTTTTTCTTTTTACAAATAAACTTTCGTCTATTTCCACAATAAGTCCTTCGTCGCCTATTTGCTTTCTTTCTTTTTCATTCATTTCAAGGGCACATATCTCCCGCATGTAATTGTTCCAATCTATAACAGTTTTGTCAGCAATTCCCAGCTCTTCTGCACAAAATTTAATTGAGGTTAACTCTTTACACCAACAATAAATGAAGTCACAAATGAAATTCGGCTACCTTCAAACCAATTTCCGGTTCTCACACCCAAGTGCACTCTTCGACGTTACATTTCCAGAAGATTTGCTTTCCAAAATACAGTTTCATTTTTATGAGAATTTTTACAAGTACGTTCGTTTGGCATAATTCCATATCCCTGTAACAATTCAACAGCATCTTTTTCACTCGCAGGCAGATCCCAAATACCCATAGTTAAAGTATTTCACGGCATTCAATCTAACCAGTAAGCAAAATAATTTCTTTACGAAAAACCATGTCGCAAAAAATCAATCAAATATTGCCTTTTGCTATATCAAAACAAACGCTCTATTATTCTTACAATAAGGAATAAGGAAAACATAGAGCATCGGTTCAGGTCGGTCCCGGGATTTAGAAACGGTGGTAAACAAAGTCTTCAAATGAAAATAGATCCAAAGGAGTAGGTAGCCTGTACTTTTTAAATTATTATTTAATAGGACATATCACTGAAACTACACTACACTACACGAATAAAAAGAACATTAATTAATAACAGTTAGATTGCATATACTAGAGACTAAAAACTACATAACATTTCCGTTACATCTCTTTTCACTACTACAACTGACAAACAAAGTGGCATAGTTCTCACGCGCATGCGTGGATTCAGAGTTCAATGAACCGGTGGGTGAGAGAACGTTTCCAGATATATGAAACGGGGCGAGGGAATGTTACCAGATACAACAAACCACGTATAACACGTAGGGTTGCCGTAAGTAGGCTCGCCAAATTTGGCGATTTATGCGAATTTTGGCCTGGTTGCTTTAATACGTAAGTACCTAAAATTGTAATCACCCCAATAATGGCAAAACGTGAATACAAGGAAGTATTTTTAGAATTGGGTTTAAATTGCATTTATGATCGAGGAGTGAACAAGCCGCAATTGCGTGTTGTGCAGTGAAATATTAAGTAATGAATCGATGAAACCGAACAAACTTAAAAGATATTTTGATGCAAAACATAAAAATTTTTCCTTTGAGGGAAAAGATCGTACTTTGAAAGAGCTACACTTGCTTCTTTTCATGTGGCTTGGCATATTGCAAGACAAAAGAAACCCCATAATATTGCTGAAAAACTTATAAAACCTGCTGCCATTGACATGGCACGTATCATGTGCGGAGATGAAAGTTCAAAGGAATTACAAAAGATACCATTATCAAATGATACAATTCGTTTACGAATTAATGATATGTCATTTGATATTAAGAATCAACTTATTTCTGCTATAAAAATTGCTGGTTTATTTAGTATTCAACTGGATGAAACGACAGATGTAAGTAAAGATGCTCAACTCATGGTTTACGTGCGGTATCCAGGTTTAACAGATATACAGGAGGACATTTTATTTTGCAAACCAATGTCAACAACAACTAGAGGGAAGATATTTTTCTTATGGTCGATTCGTTTTTTAAAGAAGAAGGATTAAATTGGAATCAGTGTTTCAGTATTTGCACCGACGATGCAGCTGCCATGACAGCATCTCAAAAGGAATTTTCGACAAGAGAAAAACAAATGAATCCACAAAAATATCGATTCATTGTTTGTTACATAGACAAAATCTTGCTTCAAAAAAATTATCACCCGAATTATGTATCGTTTTGGATGAAATTGTTGCGGTAGTCAATTTTATCAAATCAAAAAGCTCTTAACTGTAGAATTTTCCGCGAACTGAGTTTCGAATTTGGTGCAGAATACGAACATTTATTATATTATTCTGAAGTTAGATGGCTGTCCCGGGGCAAAGTTTGTTCAAAGAGTATTATCATTACGGACAGAAGCCGAATTATTTTGAGAGAAAAGAAACACCCATTAGCATCTAAATTCTCCGAGTTGAAGTGGATTACTCAAGTTGCTTATTTGTCAGATATTTTATTTGAAATAAGTAATCTAAATACGTCTATGCAAGGACGTAATCATACTATTATTGAATTAACTGAAAAACATGTTTCAAAAATAAACTCAAATTATGGAGAAATAAGGTTGAAGTAAAGAAACTTGCTTCATTCCCGACTCTTAATTTACTTGTTGAAGACAATAATATTGATATCACGGATTTTGAAATACAGAAAATTATTATTAATCATTTAGAAAAACTAATAGTAGACTTTGATCGATATTTCCCTGCAGACGATGTTTTCAAATATAATTGGGTTCGAATGCCATTTAATTTTGATGTAAGTGATTTGCATGAGGAATTTGTTAATATTAATCAATTTCAAGAACAATTAATAGAAATACAAAGTGACCAAGCACTTCGATACAATTTCTACAAAAACACTGAATCTTTATGTGCTTTCTGGTTAAAATTAAAAAACCGAAAAGCCAATAATTGTTAAAGAAGCCCTAAAAGTATTATTGCCCTTTTCAACAACATATATGTGTGAGGCTGGTTTTTCGGCTCTGTGTGTAATCAAAAGCAATTACCGGAACAAGTTAAATTCTGAAATAGATATAAGGTGCTCCTTGACAAGCATTCAACCGAGGTTTGAAGATCTTTCAAAATGTATTCAAGCACAAGGTTCTCATTAAAACTGTATGACTTGCATTTAAAATTAAAAAGACTAAACATATGTATTGATATTTCTTTTTTTTTTTAGGAATAAGTTAAAATGTCAATTATTTTCAAAAAGTTATAAATATATTTTAATTTGGTCAATAAAAATTATTAAAAACACTTGATTATTAATTAAATTTTCCTTCGATCGAAAAGAACTTTTGTTTGTCTTTATTAATAAAAAAATAAATAAAAAATTTGTAAGTTAAAAAAATTATCATCGTAGGATTGAAGATCTTTTAAAAATACGATCTAAAATAAAGCAATGAAAAAATTTTGACTTTTTTTGGGTCGCGGCTTAAAAAGGTTAAGAACCACTGATTTACACTCATGTCCATAAATTAAGGATAATGAAGTTACAGGCAAAGAAAGAGACAGAAGCAAAACAAATTTGACTTATTTGTAAAGTCTATTCATTAAACAAAAGTTAAAGAGCAAAAAAGATGCTGTATGTTTGACATAATTAATAAAAATTGCGATTTTTACTCCCTGGAGCAAATTTCAAAAAAGAACCTATTTACAAAAAACAGTATAACATGGTTAGTATGATGGTTAATACGGAGTATGTCTCTCGGACGATGCAATACAGGCATTACGCCTACGCATGCTGAGTATCAAATTATCAATCTGATCTTGGGAATATTACACCACTAATCAAGCAATGTCCTCCGAAGTTCCGGTAGACAGGCGGAGGGGGTAGACGGGCTGCAATTCGTCGGCCAAGTATATCCCCCACATGCTCTATTGGTTTCAAGTCCGGTGAGTATGCTGGTCAAACCATACGGGTGATATCCTCCGATTGAAGGCATTCGTCTACAATGTTTGCACGGTGAGGACGGGCGTTGTCATCCATAAACAGAAATTCAGCACCCATGGCGCCCCGAAACAAACGTACATGTTGTTCCAGAATGACATCCCGATAGATGTGGCCTGTCATCGTTACACTCTGAACATGCAGGTCAGTTCTGGAACCAAGAATAATTCCTCCCCAAATGAGCCATCCTGCACCACCGTAACGGTGTCGTTCAATGGCGTTCTCTTGGTGGTAACGGGTACCTGGCGCTCTCCATATGAAAGTCCGGTGAGAATCAGACTGCAAATTAACCTGGACTCGTCGGAAAACATCACACAAGACCACTGTTGCGGTGTCCACAATGCATGCTCTCTACTCCAGGTTAATCGCAGGCGACAGTGAGTTGCGGTAAGGGGAACATATCTAACAGGCCTACGAGCATATAGACCCATGTGCCCTAAGCGTCTGTACACGGTCTGCCTTGAAACTGTCGTACCGGTAGCTGAAGAGAGCTGACGAGTTAGGTCTGATGCTGTGCTCCGTCTGTTTCTTTTGGCAGTAACTGCCAAATACCGGTCCTCATTCGGCGTTGTAACTCGGGGGGCGACCTGTGCTGTAACATCTACTCACATTACCATCATCTTGGAATCGTTGCCAAAGCCTGGAGATGACACTCTGGGTGATTCCAAGTTCCTCGAATACTTCGAACTGGGTACGTCCACATTCCAGTCATCCGATAATTCTACCACGTAAAAAATGATCCAAATGCTTCCTTTGTGCCATAACTATGTGGTTATTGCACTGAAAGTTTTTTAAAGCGCTTGTGAACAATTTTACTTCTTTGCCACCATTCCTTATATACCCCTCTCTTACACTCTCGTTATTGTGACGTACTATCCGCACCATCTGGTGGTTTCCTGTAATTTGCATATTCTTCTTCAAGATGTGTGTGATAATTCTACAGGTGAAATTTTTATTTTAGAGTTCAATTTCGGTGTGATTCTGAATTATCCTTAATTTAAGGACGTGAGTGTATTTCTTATATTACGAAAAATTTAAATACTTTTATACCCAAAATAATCTTTAACTCGTATGAATCAGTAATGTCTAAGAGAACGTGCTCCTTAAATCAGTAGGTGCGAATGGTGTCGCCATCTATCGTGTTGTACCGAGCAAAATCGCACTGTCACCTTCATGGGGGCTCAAAAGCTTAGGCTAACGACAGGCGTAAAATTCTAGCCCTTAGCCGCGATGAATTTCGTGGACCTTGATCTGATGTTACCTTCGGTCAGGTGGCATAAGCAACAGTAATATCTAAACCATTTTTTTCGGATAAAATTGAAGTTATATCATCTATTTGTTTATTGTATTGTATTTATTTATATTCAAAAGGGGAGTTTTTTTAATTTTTTGTTATAAGACCGCATGATTTATAAGGAAGAAATTTTTAAAAGCTTCTCACAAAGTTAATACAAATCATTTACATCTTGTCGAATATTTTTGTATAATTTAGTGGTATATATATATATATAATTTTAAATATAAAAAATACAAAATAATTCGAAATTAAGGACATAATTACCTATTATTTATTCGAAAGAGTAGAAATTGCCCATTTCAGCATGCCATTTTCTACTAAAATAGTCTACTGATGTGGTGGGGATCACAAACATTTACTTTACCTTATTGTAACTACACTCAAGACTAAAATAAAACAGTTCCTGTGACTCTCAATCTACAAAAAAACTCTTATTGACCCTGTCTCCTTTTGAATAGTTTACACCGGAAGTCGTATGCAGGGCCGCCGCGTGGGGGTGGCAAACTTGTTCACCGCACAAGGGCGCCTGGGGCAGGGGGCGCCAAAATTTATAGTACTTATAGTTTTTTAATTTAATGTTACTTACACACACACACATAAAAGTTGTTGATAAAAAACTTGCAATTTTGCATGTTTTATATTTTCTTAGCAATAAAATAAGATTTTATTTTTTTTTATATTTTAAATTAATTTTGTTTTCGTTTCTGCGGATTGTTTTCGTTTGTGTAAAACAAAATTTGATTTCCGATACCTACAATAAAAACACGTTCCGTGTGGAGTTTGTGCTATTATACGGAACGTGTTCAAAATCTAAGAATTTGTAACATGTAACAGCAGAAATTGGGAATGATTTGTGTCGGCATAAATTTTTATTCATTATATGCTGAGAAGATGTGGCTCAACGTCGTTGTTTTGTTTGCAATGATAATATATATAAATTTTTAAAATTATGTAAATCACTTGGCCTTTCTTCTCCAAGTCATATTTTTCTTCATGTATACTGTTATTAAATTGTTCTCAAAACTCGAAATAAAATCTTTATCGTACCGTTTCTCAAAACTGTGGGGCGTGCCCTCCAGGAGGGCTTGATAACCCTACTTGGGGACGCGAACGTATCGCGAAAAATCGAAAACAAAAGATTTAAAATAATTATCAATTTGATAAAATAATTTACAATTTAAAATAATAAAAAAGTAAGTGCATTCTTATGTAATAAAAAATAAAATACACATTCAACCTGATATAATACGCACTACTTATAACTGTATCAGTTATGCACAAAGTATTTGATAGTTAATTTATCAATATTCAATTAAAAACAAGTTCAGTAATTACTAGTGACTCTCTTGGGCTTGCCATATACAAAATTTATTTGCAAAACTTAATATTTATCTTATTAGTGCGTTTATATGTTAAAGTCGTATTGCATCGTAGTTTTACCATCAAAGTACATTATAAGTGCATTCAGTACATTGTTATTGTAAGAAGTGGGGCGCGATGAAAATTAGGTCACAAATATTGAAAGTTGAAGAAGCTTTATCGCTATCTACAACACTCTTTTTGGTATCATGAACTCCTTTAGATTCTAAGCAGGATATCTATACACAAGGGCAGCCGAATTTGCGATTTCTTCCAAATTAAGATATAAATATAAAAAGTTGCAACATAACTGTAATCGTCGCAATTCAGTTGAAAGTAATTTCGAATTTGTAGGGATTTCACCTAAATTCTTTTCAGTGTTGCGAACTTTACTTATTGAAAAGTTCTTGTTATTGATGTGTAACATCTTTCCTCTCGATTGCTGGTTTTCAATATTTTCATTTTTTTTATAGACTGTTATTTGAAAATAAACTTCAAGTTCCATGAAAAATCTTACCATACTTATTATTACATCTTAAAAAGCCTACACAGAGGCAAGTTACATTCTATTTTTAATAACAATATGATTCATAATAAGCTAGTTTCCTGTTTCAATATTTCGCAATCTTCTCGTATGATGTAATTTTGTTCCCCTCCTCTGCTCTTTTGCAGATATGTTTTTTTTTAAAAAATAATTATAATAATATTGTATTAAATTTTCTTGTTCATGCATATTTTTGTATCATTTCCTGCCTATCTCGGTGGACCATTTTGTAGCTCTAAGCCCTCTGTTGGATGTGAGTTCGATCCTCCCGAATAAATTAATAGCTAGGGATTCGTCAACGACGTTTTATAGCGTAGCATATCGTTTCTGCTTCCTTTTAACGTCAGTAAATACTCGAGAACATACAAATACTATAGATAAATTATAAAACTAAAATTTAGATTTTAAAAAAAAAGAGAAAGAAACCAAGTGGGGTGTGTTTAAGCGCAAACAACCCCAAGAAAGAGAAGACAGTAAGTAAAAACTGTAGCTTTGTATATATTTAAAATATTACCATATTTTTATACTTGATAGAATTCAACCAAGATAGAGCCCTCATTTTTTTTGCACCAGGGCCTTTAAATACCTAGCTACGCCACTGCCTTCAGGAAATCACTTTTTTTTTCAAAGAGAGAGAGTTGACGCAATTTTAAATCAGTAATTTCTTCAATTTTACTTCATTCCTTTAAAACTGCAAACGGTAATTATGAATTTACTTTTGATTTATTTCGTATTTTCCCTTGAGATTTAAAAAATGTACAAACATTTTTATCATATTAAAATAAAATCAAAACATACATTTATTATTTGCTTTCCTTTATAAAGGAGGCGGCGAAAATAATGTCCAGCTTAATGAAATCTAATTAAAAATATTTTTTATTTTGTAAATTTTTCGTATTACATCAGCTAATTTTAAGACTTTCGTCTATATTTATATACTAGCTGTTACCCGCCCGCTTCGCTGGGTATTTCATGATGTTTTATAAATTTTTACTGCTTATATATATGTATAAATTATTGATATCTAAGTCCTAGCATTAAGAATTCGATCATATTGAAAAATATACTTAGACCTGTAACTGTCACCTGTTGATAAATAAAAAGGGCAGAACTCATTTAATTTGTATTTTCTAAAAATCTCTAAAATTGAAGTATAGAATGTTTGCTCTTTCGTAACCCAAAAACCAAGTGGATTCCCGCAAAACCAATTTTCGCGGTGGATCTCTACTCCGTAAATTGAACATGCAAGCCAAATTTCAAGTCTAAATCAAACAGAAAAAAACAAAAGTTTTACTATCAATATCCCCGTAATCCCGTGTGTGTTGAGAGCCGTTTCCAAAATAACCTCTCTTAGTGGATTTCAATTCAACAAAAGAAAAATGCAAACCAAATTTCATTATTATAGTCCTTGTAGCTCGAAAAAAGGATTTTTTTTGTCTCAATACGTCCCAGTAACCCCTGCACCCCCCCCCCTTCCTCGCTGAACTTGATTTACTTAAAATACATTCTTAGTGCATCCCTATTCAACAAAAGAAACATGCTTAAAAATTTCAAGTATATGGGTCTAACAATTAAAAACAGGAATTTTTTCTGTAACTCCTCTTGACACCTCGCAACCATCCTTGGGGGTCAATTTTCGTTTTACTCTTTGTTAGAGGAACTCTATTCCATGAAAGGAACATGCCTACCAATTTTCAAGCAGGATGATCAAATAGTTTAAAAATGGAAATATTTATCGATTACGCCTCTTAATCTCCCGAAATTAAACTTGGTAGTTGATATTCGCAAAAACCATTTTGTAGCGGTTCTCTACGAAAGGAATCTGCTTATCAAATTTCAAGACTGTACGTCTAATAGTTTAAAAATGGGGATAATTATCTATAACGCCACTTCGGTGTCTGTTTCACAAAACCCATTTTGTAGGGGAATTGCACTCTATGAAAGGAATCTGCTTAGCAAAATTTGTGTGTCCAATAAATTAAAAATGCAAAAAAAATTATGAATAACGCCCCTTGAACCCCCGCAACGCCACCTAAGGGTCTATTTTCACAAAACACATTTTGTAGTGTATCTCTATCCTATGAGAGGAATCAGCTCACCAAATTTCAAGACTGTGCGTCTAATAGTTTAAAAATAGAAATAATTACTTATATCTGCTCTTAACCCCCGCTACACCCCTTGGGGTCAATTTTCCCAAACCCGTTTTGTAACGGATATGTACTCCATGAAAGAAACATTTCTACCAATTTTCAAGCATTAGGTCAAGTAGTTTAGAAACGAAAATATTTATCTATTACGTCACTTAATCCCCCGCAACGCCACTTAGAGGTCTGTTTTCACAAAACCTTCTTATAGCTGATCTCTACTCTATGAAAGAAATCTATTGATCAAATATAAAGACTGTTAGTCTAATAGTTTAAAAATGGGGATAATTATCTATAACGCCACTTCGGTGTCTGTTTCCACAAAACCCATTTTGTAGGGGAATTGCACTCTATGAAAGGAATCTGCTTAGCAAAATTTGTGTGTCCAATAAATTAAAAATGCAAAAAAAATTATGAATAACGCCCCTTGAACCCCCGCAACGCCACCTAAGGGTCTATTTTCACAAAACACATTTTGTAGTGTATCTCTATCCTATGAGAGGAATCAGCTCACCAAATTTCAAGACTGTGCGTCTAATAGTTTAAAAATAGAAATAATTACTTATATCTGCTCTTAACCCCCCGCTACACCCCTTGGGGTCAATTTTCCCCAAACCCGTTTTGTAACGGATATGTACTCCATGAAAGAAACATTTCTACCAATTTTCAAGCATTAGGTCAAGTAGTTTAGAAACGAAAATATTTATCTATTACGTCACTTAATCCCCCGCAACGCCACTTAGAGGTCTGTTTTCACAAAACCTTCTTATAGCTGATCTCTACTCTATGAAAGAAATCTATTGATCAAATATAAAGACTGTGCGTCTAATAGTTTAAAAATGGAAATAATTATCTATAACGCCCCTTAAGTCCCGCAACGCCACTTGGGGGCAATTTTCACGAAACCCATTTTGTAGCGTATCTCTACCCTATGAGAGGAATCTGCTTACTAAGTTTCAAGACTGTACGTCTAATAGTTAAAAAATCGGAATTTATAACGCCCCTTAAACCCCCACCTCCGCAACACCCCTTGGGGTCAATTTTTTAAAAACCCATTTTGTAGCGGATATTTACTCCATGAAAGAAACTTATCTACCAATTTCCAAGCAGGTAGGTGACGTAGTTTAAAAACGGATATATTTATCTATTACGCCCCTTAATCCCCGCAACGCCACTTAGAAGTCTGTTTTCACAAAACCCGTTTTGTAACTGATCATTATTCTACGAAAGGAATCTATTTATCAAAATTAAAGACAGTGCGTCAAATAGTTTAAAAATGAAAATAATTATGTATAACGCCCCCTAAGCCCCTGCAACGCCACTTGGGGGACGATTTTCACCAAACTCATTTTGTAGCGGATCTTTACTGTATGAAAGGAATCTGCTAACCCAATTTCAAAATTGTACACTGAGTAGTTTAAACATGGAAACAATTATTTTTAGCGCCCCTTAACCCCCGTAACGCCCCTTGCGTTTCGTATTTCGGAAAATCCGTTCTTAGCTGATGTCTACTCTATGAAAGGAACATGTCTACCAAATTTCAAGTTTGTAGGTTGAATAGTTCCAGAGATATCGTGATTAGTCAGTCTCTCTCTCAGTAGCTTTTCTCCTTTATATTTATATATATATATTTCAATGGACTTTTATTGTACTTTTATGTTGATTAATATGCATCAATACTTGTTTTCTTTGCTTGAATACTTCTTCCAAAAACACACTTTTCTATGGAAGAGAACAGTTTTATAAAGTTTAATTATTAGTGTAAACATGAAATTCCAAAAAGTAGTACTTAAGGTAGAACTGGTAATGAAGTTTTTTTTCATGAAACTTCAAAGGTTTTTTTTAATTCCTAGCATTGATATTTTGACACTGATCACACTCGCATTGAGCTATAGAAATAAAAATAAATAATATCTATGATATTTCTTCATTTTTGAAGGAATGGAAAATGTTAATGCCTGTGTATAAAACTTGATTTAAATAATATAAAAAATATTAATTGGAGCATGACAGTCTTAACGCGACTGTTGTTGGGATGGGGGACCTTTTAAGTTGATTGTAAATTAATGTTTGCAACATGTGTAAATGATAGAAAGGCTGGTTAATATGAAATTTTTTGCCTTAATTTTGTAGAATTATTCTTTGTTGAAAATTTCATTTACCTTTTTGTACAACGTTTGTGATGTGATTTATATTTGCACAATTCATCATATTCTGAATATAACACTGTGTATGTATTGTATCATACAAATATTTAAAAATTCAAATTTATCGTAACCAGATTATTCACTGAACATTTGGTTACTGAAATACACACATTTGTGTTAAAATTATTCTTACTTTTTGAGAAATATATTACTCTATAATACCCTACTCATATCGTAAAGCATTTGAAATTTACTTCAGATCACAAAAAAAAGGAGGGGGGGGGGGAGTTTTTTTTTTTTTTTTTTTTTTTGTTCATTTTTGAGAATTTTTTATTTTATGTACACGATATTTTTGTTTTTCATATATATATATAGCTGTAGAGTATCATTGAAAAAAAATCAACTGATATACAACTGTTCGAAGAACTGTTGTATATCAGTTGATTTTTTTTATATATATTGTATTTTTTTTTTATATTATATTTTTATATATTTTTATTTTTTTATTATTTTTATATATTTTTATATATTTTTATATATTATATTTTGTATTATATTGGCTTATATTTAAGATTGTACAATGTTCGTTGTACAATCTTAAATATAAGCCAATATAATACAAAAAGTGAAAAAACTATAAAAAAATTGTTAATGTACGTTATGGAACAGTGCGTAATGTACATTAACTTTTATGAAAAAAAATTCATGCCAAGCATTATATATGCACAATATTTACTTTTTTAAAAAAAAAATTGAATATATAACAGTTCTTAAAAAATTATACTATCTTTTGTAAGGTATGTATACGATGTAACTTTTCAAACATACAAAGATCAAAAAATATTCTTACATAAGTATTATTGCATAAATTTTCATTAAATTTGTAAATTTTTTATGCATAAACCTACAAACATTGCCAAATGACAAAGAAATTGTAAAATTAAAATTTTAGATATTCCTATAACAATCAAACTAAAGGGAATTTTAATGAATTTCTATCAGAAAAAAAAAATTTTAAATATTCACAGTAAAATCAGGTTGTTTTGTAATTATTAAAAATTTCTATGAAAACATTAATTTACAGGCAGAAAATTTGCAAGTTTATAGAAGAGAGTACCTGAGTACCTGTAACACAATATATATTTAGTACAGTTTAAATTAGTATGAGTATTTGTATTGAGAGTTATGAAACAAAAAAACAGTACGCGTCAGCACCATAGCTTAGAACAAAGGATCTCAAACTTGTCATGTTTTTCGACCTGGGCCCTTGCATACTTAATATTGAATTTTTGCAAATTCATGAACTCTTCAAATGTATTTTGGACAGTTGGTATACTGTGGTAGCTCGCTGCTATTTTAAAAACACTCCCACGGGGTTTACTGTCTTTGGTAAACATGGGCTTCATGAACCCGGGGTACCCTAGTGATTTTTCTCTATTTTCGACCCTCTTTCTCGTCATTCAATTCATTCTTTCTCTCTCTTCCCTTCTAGACCACAGATATTAAAACAAATGTTTGGCGCAGTATAGCCGAAATCGGCTCTTGCGCCAATAAACCCCCAAATCACTCACTCACTTTAAAAACACATTTACTTTTCTATCTGTAGTGAAGTGTTGTGTGAAAAACTAAAAAATACATGTTAATTTTAAACATTTATTAGATATAAGTTAAAATTTATAGTACCTGTTACACAGAATAAGAGAGTAAAAACAAATGCTTTTATGTCGTTTTAGTTACAAATTTTTAATACTTAGCATAAATTTAGTTAGGTTTTACCTTAAACCTCCTCGGTTATAACGTCCAGTCTATTTTTTTTTCATAAAAAGAAACAAATTAAGAAAAACTTGTATCCTTCAAATTAACAAAATAATGCAAAAAGCAACTTTTTATTTATCTCTATAAAACCCAGATAAATCTTATCCTTAATTGGGCAGAATTTGATTTATCTATTTCTGATATAAAATTTCAATTTCCAAATAATCAAAAAAAATACTAATAATTATAGCTTTTTCATTAAATGTTTATAATTATTATGTACCTGAGGTGTGTGTGTGTGTGTGTGTGTGTGTGTGTGTGTGTGTGTGTGTGTGTTGTGTGTGTGTGTGTGTGTGTGTGTGTGTGTGTGTGTGTGTGTGTGTGTGTGTGTTTCAATAGTACAATTGCTTATAACAAATTCTTTTTAGTAATTTGTATTAATATTGGTTTAATTTACTTGAATATTTTGAATCAGCAGGAAAATTTCACACTAAATTCTGAAAAATAAATTTTCTAAAAAAAAACATTGTTTCTAAATTTTCAGTTAAATTAGCATCTTTACCTGAATCTTTATTTAGTAGCAAATGACATAAATGGGCTTTCGACTTTCAAATAATATATTGAGAGAAAATCATATGATTCATTTTGTAAATGTAATGAAAATTATTTTTTTTTATTTAGTGCAGTAAATATTTTTTTAGAAACATGTTCTCAAAAAAAATTAACGGATACTCTAAAAATATGAATGAAAAGGACATTGATGGATTAAATTTTAAAAATTGGAGTGACAATAAAATTTTAAAACATTGCAAAGATTTAGAGCAAAAATTTTCGGATACTAAAAATGTTAATGAGAAGGACATTGATGGATTAAATTTTTCCAAAGAAATAAAATCTTTGCGATGTTTTACCGAAGAAGATATGTCACCTATTGATGTTTTAAATTTATTTATGAAAACAATCTTATCGATTCATTTCCAAATATTGCAATAGCTTTGCGGATTTCTTTAACCCTGACAGTTTCGGTGGCTACTGGAGAACAAAGTTTTAAAAAACTTAAAATTATAAAAAAAAAAACTACACGCGATCTACTATGGCGCAGGAGAGATTATCGGACTTGTCAATTATATCCATAGAGAGCGAAATTTTGGATAAATTAAATATAAAGGAATTGATACGAGTATTTGTAGCTGATAAAGCTAGGAAAATCAATATTTGAATATATTTTCTTAATTTTTATATTTTACTTTAAAAAATTTATATCATTTTTGCTTTGTTTTGTTTTTAAAATTTTATGAAATAATAATAAAAAAAGGCAATAAGACAAAATGTTTTAATATTATAATTTTAAAACTTTTCAGTTCGAAAGTCAAATTTCAAATACTATAAATGAGTATTTCACATTTTATTTGTAGCACTTTATAAGAGTGCAACAGAACCCCATAAAGGGGCGCCAAATTTCAACTTGAACAAGGGCGCCTAATACCCACGCGGCGGCCCTGGTCGTATGGTTGAAATCAATGTCCTTTGTGACATACTTCGGGGTTATACTAGTGAAAAATGTGTTAACTTATCTAATTTCATGATTGAGCATGTGGCGATGTCTAAAGTAAGCCAGTAACAGCCTCCGGACAGAAGTGATCACTTTTGTCTAGTGGTATGTTACGCGCTTACGAATCGGAAGGTACCGAGTTCAAACCTCCGATAAGCATATACTCCCGCTTTGAACTCTTTAAGTTTCAACTTAAAAGAAAACTGACATTAAACGTACAGAGTACAAAATAAGGAAGTAAGATACAATAAATGATATATAAAATTTCACACCAAATAGTATTTCCGGAAACGTATCAAATTTTTTGTCACAAATATATATATATATATCAAATTCAATCCAAATGCCGCTCTTAGAATTTGCCACCCCGGGTAGGGGTCTAATTTGTCCAGTCCTAGAGCCACCCCTGGTGATGCAAATGACTAATATCACCCAATTAAATAACGAAGAACAATTTTTGAATATTTAATTTTGTTGCATTAATATTGCCCGAAAATCACAATGAAAGATTACTTTAATATCATTTTGTAACAACATAAACCATTGATGAACAACAGATATCCTCCGGGAAAAATCACAGCTTAAATTTTCGTAGAGCATTATGAGATAATTAAAAAATTCTTTTTCTACATTGAAATTAATATACACCCGATGCATTACTTCTAAATTACTCCTAATTTACTAACAATTTATGCAGTTGTTTAGTGGCAATAGCTATGATTGTTAAAATTATGTTTTGAGTAATGGCATCAATAAATAGTAAACGGAAACTGAGAATTTTTCTTATTTTCTTCTAATACTGAAGAATCATTGCAACTATTTATATCATTCTAAATTTATTTTGAATTCGTGATACTTTTTTTCAGATGTTCCTAGAAGAGTTAGTGTTTCAGTTTCATAATCGGATGATACAATGGAAGCAATTTTTCACGAAAAGGTATTTTGTTTTAAATAAACTTTAGGATGAAATCTTATGGTTTCAAAATTTCATTTTACCTATGATTTGACATCATATTGCAATTTTTTAGTGTGGAAAAAAAAATTACTGCAAGAAATTTTATTTTTGTATGTATACTGTTTTGACACAACTATATCATTTTTATAAATATTTTATCCACTGGATCATTTGATGCCGCCCAATATTTTATTTAAAAACCTTCATATTCGTAAAAATTCATATTAATTTTTGAAATATGTTAACATTGTATGTAAACTCAGTTTTTCATTACAAGGATCTAAAATTTCTCTGGTTGTAAATTGTCTAATAACAACTGACTTGTAATTGATCTCGTTTAACATACCTATGATTGGGATCACGATGAGCAATGTTACATGTTCCTATAAACAAAGTTTTGATGTCACTTTTGTCCATATGTTTGTTTCAAGAGTTTGAAATACAAGACGTGGATAAATTTAAGTTTTTTAAGAAAAATTATTTTGATACCTTTTTTAATTCATGAAACTTATTTTTAGTATGCTTTCATCTTTCCCCCGTATTATTTTTGCAAGTTTACCGATATAGTTATCGATCAATGTAAGAGTCGGATCTGGAACAAAAATTTAAATAAAATTCAATTCATTTATTTAATCAATAATAATAATATTTAAAATAATTCTGATAAAAAGTTAAATCTTTCCCAAAATTAGATCTTATTTATATATTTTTTACTTCTAATATTCTTACTAAATGATACATTCATGCTTTATTTTATTTAAAAAAGATAATTTTTCTTCCTAATTAAAATTGTATTATGTATTCAAAAACTTGCGAAAATGTGAGATATATCAGTTTTCCTTAGCTGTTAATGAATCAAAATATATATGTTAACATCTAATACATATAGATTCATTTTTTTTTTTTTTTTAAAGAATTGTAGAATATGGAGCAGGGAGAAAATTTTAATGCATTGATATTTTTTTAGGTTTTTCTTGTTTTCCCAGATACTATTATGATCAACAATATATTATTTTAAATAAACAATGTAGTTTCATCTAAATAAATTAAAAGTGCCCTCTTTTACTTTTGGCAAAAAAATTTACTGTGTTTTTGAAGATTTTCTTTTATTTATATAAAAAAATTTAATTTATTTTAAGTGTCTTACAGAAATTTTAAAGTTTAGTGTGTAAACTAA
>BMAO01004935.1:0-16887 GCA_019973975.1 Trichonephila clavata
ATACGTCCCAGTAACCCCCTGCAACCCCCAGAACTCTTGATTTGCTTAAAATTTATTCTTAGTGGATCCCTATTCAACAAAAGAAACATGCTTAACAAATTTCAAGTATATGGGTCTAACAATTAAAAACAGGAATTTTTTTCTGTAACTCCTCTTGACCCCTCGCAAACATCTTTGGGGTCAATTTTCCTTTTACTCTTTGTTAGAGGAACTCTATTTCATGAAAAGAACATGCCTACCAATTTCCAAGCAGGATGATCAAGTAGTTTAAAAATGGAAATATTTATCGATTACGCCTCTTAATCTCCCGAAATTAAACTTGGTAGTTGATATTCGCGAAACCCATTTTGTAGCGGTTCTCTACTTTACGAAAGGAATCTGCTTATCAAATTTCAAGACTGTACGTCTAACAGTTTAAAAATGGGGGTAATTGTCTATAACGCCACTTGAGCCCCCGCAACGCCACTTCTGGGTCTGTTTTCACAAAACCCACTTTGTAGGGGAACTGCACTCTATGAAAGGAATCTGCTTAGCAAAATTTGAAGACTGTGCGTCCAATTAATGAAAAATGCAAAAAAATTATCAATAACGCCCCTTGAACCCCGCAACACCACCTAGGGGTCGATTTTCACAAAACACATTTTGCAGTGTATTTCTATCCTATGAGAGGAATCTGCTAACCAAATTTCAAGACTGTGAGTCTAATAGTTTAAAAAAAGAAATAATTATTTATATCTGCCCTTAACACCCCGCAACACCCCTTGGGGGTCAATTTTCTCCAAACCCGTTTTGTAGCGGATATTTACTCCATGAAAGAAACATTCCTACCAATTTTCAAGCAGGTAGGTAAAATAGTTTAAAAACGAAAATATTTATCTCTTACGCCACTTATTCCTCTGCAACGCCACTTAGAGGTCTGTTTTCACAAAACCTTCTTATAGCTGATCTCTACTCTATGAAAGAAATCTCTTTATCAAATATAAAGACTGTGCGTCTAATAGTTTAAAAATGGAAATAATTATCTATAACGCCCCTTAAGTCCCCTCAACGCCACTTGGGGCAATTTTCATGAAACCTATTTTTAGCGTATCTCTACCCTATGAGAGGAATCTGCTTACTAAGTTTCAAGACTGTACGTCTAATAACTTAAAAATAGGAATTTATAACGCCCCTTAAACCCCCCGCCCCCGCAACAACCCCTTGGGGGTCAATTTTCCCAAAACCCATTTCGTAGCGGATATTTACTCCAGGAAAGAAACTTAACTACCAATTTTCAAGCAGGTAGGTGAAGTAGTTTAAAATCGAATATATTTATCTATTACGCCCCTTAATCCCCCGCAACGCCACTTAGAAGTCTGTTTTCCCAAAACCCGTTTTGTATCTGATCATTATTCTATGAAAGGAGTCTATATATATATATATCAAATTTAAAGACAGTGCGTCAAATAGTTTAAAAATGGAAATAATTATCTATAACGCCCCCTAAGCCCCTGCAACGCCACTTGGGGGTCGATTTTCAGCAAACTCATTTTGTAGCGGATCTCTACTCTCTGAAAGGAATCCGCTTACCCAATTTCAAGATTGTACATCAAGTAGTTTAAACATGGAAACAATTATTATTAAAGCCCTTAACCCCTCGTAACGCCCCTTGCTTTTCGAATTTCGAAAAATCCTTTCTTAGCTGATGTCTACTCTATCAAAGGAACATGTCTACCAAATTTCAAGTCTGTAGGTTGAATAGTTCCAGAGATTTCGTGATTAGTCAGTCAGTCAGTCAGTGAGTCGCTTTTCTCCTTTATATATATAGATATATAATTATATGTTTACTGTGCTTTTCTAAAGGAAAAGAAAGTATTAAAAAGTCTATACAAGTAACAGAGTTAATCTTAGGATTACTGAGAAACCTTTAAATTGCTCAGACATGTATTGGGAGTCAGGTGGATTTGTTCAAAATCATAGGGGGCTGTGATGACAAGCTGATACATAAAGAGGGACAGCGGCGATCGAAAGTTTAAGAAGCGATGCTGTAAACAAAAGTGTCGAATGTTTCTTTGCCTTTATTTCAGTATCTTGATTCCGAATGGGAGGAATTTTTCACTTACATTGAAAGAGTTAAATGCTTTTCTAAAAGATACGCAACGACAAGAAGATTCTGAATTGTGCATTGGATCCTCTACTTATTGTTAAGTGAGACGCCCCACAATTGTGAAAGAATCGAGGAATTAGACACTCGAGAAAATAACTATATAACTACTGGCTCATTGTAATCTGGGTCATTAATATCGACTCAAAGACATAAGTTTCATTCCCTATTACAGATGGTTGATAAAAAGTTTAGTATTGCGGTGATCTCCTCCAAAGAACCCATTTCCTGTTAGGAAACTAGTGATGTCTCAACGGTAAATATCTGAAGCATCGGAAAATATCTGAGACCGGACACTCCGATGCTTATATTCTAAAGCAAGTCAGCCTTTGACCTCTCTCTTGCCAGCCGACAGATATATGACCGAACCAGTTCCCCCGCCAATCTTCAACTTCAAAGTTCACCACTTGAGGGGTGACTAGAACCAATAGCCGAATAGTAATCCTGAATATGTCCAAACAGAAATGGTTCTGCCTCACGTGTCGCTTTTGTGGGCGTGGCGCATTCCACCTTGAAATAGGCACCAAAAGGGGAAACCCAGAGACTCTTCATACGCTAAGAAGCTTCACAGATGCTAGAGAGACACTCTACAGGCTTCAATATTCTACGACGCCCCAGAACATTCGATTGGACTCTCTCCTACTTACAGGCACCTATCAAAGCTCACACCTAAGAGTATTCGAATGTCCTAACTCAGACTTTCGCAGGAGTGATCCAGTCTTACCAGCAACCTCAACAGCACTGCACCTTAGCAGTGTCTTAGCAATATATTTATGCCTTAAAATATAAAGAAACTAAAACACACACATAATCTTTAAAATATAAGGAAACTGAAACATAATCTTTAAAATATAAGGAAACTAAAACATAATCTTTAAAATATAAGGAAACTAAAACATAATCTTTAAAATATAAGGAAACTAAAACATAATCTTTAAAATATAAGGAAACAAAAACATAATCTTTAAAATATAAGGAAACTAAAACATAATCTTTAAAATGTAAGGAAACTAAGACATAATCTTTAAAATATAAGGAAACTAAAACATAACCTTTAAAATATAAGGAAACTAAAATATAATCTTTAAAATATAAGGAAACTAAATGTTCTGAAAGGGAGAAAAGATTGTGAAACAGAAATTTCGAGAGATCAAATTGTAAGTAGTATTTGCTCTGAAATTACACAAAATTATTTTCTTCATGACGAGAACTTAATAAACGAAGATGTTATCAGAAGAATAATGGTTAACAATGATTCGTGCATTGAATGCATACTTATGCTTTGAAAGAACATGCAAAACTTGAGTTGGGCAGATTAGAATCGCCTAGGATTTTATCAAAAAGTAACGAATCTTAATGAGCTGTACCCGTCGTACGAATTGTAAGACCAAATGGGAAAATTCTAATATGCCCCAATAATAAAGTTACGCTCAGTCAACGTCTTGAAATAGATGAAATTCTTTAAAAATTTGGAAACGAGAAATATTCTTCTAAATTTGATGCAAAGAATACATATTTGTATATTAAAACTTCCTATAAATCAACAAAATTGTTTTCAATAAATAATGCAAAAAGATTGTTTAGCTTCCACGTATTGACCACACAATGGATGCCCACATAATGCAGTATGACATACCCTGTCGTGATTAGGTGTTCTATGAATGTTGAATCGTTAAAAAGCTGTCTAATTTGGGGGCTAGCGAAAATTATTTGATTTTTAGCCAACTAAAACGAAAAAAAATTAATTTCCAAAAAGTTAAATGTATTAACTGTCCTTTATTGCTTTTACAATCTGACTAATCCGAGTTTGATGTACTACGGTAACAAGTAAATATTTTCCTTTGGAACCAAATGATTGTGGACGACATTTTTTTAACCGAGGGTAAAAATTTCTTGGCTCAGCCAGAGTTCTATGCGATACCATTTGTCGGATTCCATTGCTGATGACGAAATCCAAGAACTTGAGATTTATTCTTTGGTATAACTCGAAATCCAGGACGAGATCATTCAATTCTGATTAGTATGGATGTTGTGCAGCCGATGAACTGAATCAGCTGGATACTCTTTTATATAATCGGGGGACGTTGATGGACCAAGCTGTTGACCATAATCTTCAAATCCCGTTTCTATTGATAGAGTATAGGTGTTGGGGACCACTGGAATAGGCAAAAAGCTGATTATTTTCATTGATTTTTTTAAATGTTGTTACTAATTTCCCGTCTGGTTAGACGAAGTCAGACCAGGTTAGTGAAACCGTTGCCTTAATGAAGTCCAATACTGGAAGTGGAGTATCATAGATATCTTCCCAGTTCAGTCCAATGCAGTCCAAGATGTGCTGTGGCCTTTTCTAGCTGGCATTTAGGGCAAACAGGAAACCTCTTATTGCTTCCAGAAAAAGTGAGACTTTTTAAGTGCTCCTGGCAAGTCGGGACAAACAAGTGTTGGATTGTCTGTAACAAGGAAGAGATTGATAAAGCCCTGGTCACTCGCCTTTATACCATTTATGAAACGGAGATTTTAACCCTTTTGCTTTATTTTGGGCCTTATGCCTTGAGAATAATTCCAAATATGTGAGCTCTGAGGTGGAAGGAACAGTATGGTCTAGTTCCTCCTTCGCAAAAGTATCAGCCAATTCATTTCCGTAGATAATGACATGGGACGGGATCCATTGAAAATGCACTTTGCGATAGTGGGAGACGAGCTTAACTCTTTGTAGGATAGATTAAAGGATTTTATTTCCTATATGGGCCCAGTTTTTGAGGTTTTTTTAAATGTTAGAGGTCAAATCTACCACCCTGTAACAAATATTTTATTTGAAAACTTTTAAACTCTGCAGTCGTTCAGAAGACTTTTAAAAGATAATCCTACTCCCCGCTGTAAATCAAACTCAGGGCATAAAATTACTGAACAATGATAAAATGGAGAATTCTCGAAAAAACAGTGCGTGATTTTAAAAAAAGAGTCATTTACATAAGAATTTGCAGAATTGGTATCGAAGCCGATTTTCATGCGATGCAATGTTATTACAATTAAACATAACATATAAAAAAGAAGGTAAACAAACAATAAAAGTATTGAACGAAATCAAGTTTTTATTCACAAAAAGTATTGCTAACGTTCTCAACATAACAAATTCTTCATGGCCTGATGATGGGCTCAATTCATGACGGTTACATATAGAGACAAACACGTATTCTCCATTGAATTCAAAACAGACATCAAAATAATTGTACTTGTTTTCTATTTGTAAAACTTAGATAAAATTTCAAATTTTATAATTGGGTAAACGTTTTCATATGTTATAAAAAATAAATTTCTTTAAAATATTTTAAAATGAAAAAAAAAATTATTTTATGCATGCACTTTTAAAGAAAAAGCATTTTGTCTACCTATGTGCATTTTTGTTGTTGACAAATTTGTATTTTTTAAAAGAAAGTTTCTGCAAAGAGCGAAAGTTGGCAACAACGAAGCACATGAACTGATTAGCCAGTAACACAGAATTGCTTTTATTGGTGACTATGACGTCATATGAGTTTTTGAAATGATTGGATAAAAACAAGTGGTTATCATTATCCTGTGACTATGACGTCATATGAGTTTTTGGACGGATTGGATAAAAACACGTGGTTATCATTATCATGTGACTATGACGTCATATGAGTTTTTGAACTGATCGGATAAAAACCCGTGGTTATCATTATCATGTGACTATGACGTCATATGAGCTTTTGATTTGCTAAAAACACCTGGTTATCATCAAGTGGCTATGTCGTCATATGAGTTTTTGAACTGATTGACTAAAAACACGTGATTATCATTATCATGCGCCCATGACGTCACATGAATTGAACCCATTGAATTGCTACAAAAAGTGTTGTTATCCTTCGGGATAAATAATTCCAGCTTGCTTCTGAGTTCCATTTGGTTGGCTGAACAATTGAGCATTCTTAAGGTCCTTATTGAATGAATCCTAGAAAATAAGTTTCGAATTAATTCTATAGAACTAAATAATTAAATCAAACACTAAGCAATGGATATTGCTTTAAATAAATCAGTAATACTTAAAAAAGGTAAATTTTTTACTCTGTTTATATTGTTGCTTAGTTTTTTCAAAAATGCATTACTTTTCATTCTTACAGCAAAGTGATTTTTTAAAAAAGCGTAATTTAGACCTTTGTTGTAAGAAAGCACAAAATGGTTCTCATGAAATAAAAAATGAACTTTTGCTCAAATATGTATGAAGAACAATTCACAGCGCCTGCATCTAGCAGTGATAAAAATTTTATAAAGAGAAAACATTTCTTAGAAAATTTATTCAACATATACTTTTTGAATACCGAAAGTCCTTTGCATAGAATTTCAAATGAAATCGATGTGCGAGATCCTGAAATATTCGAAACTCCTATCAAGATAAATCCTTAAAGAAAAGGAGAATTTTTTTTTATTTGGTGGAGAATTTCGTTTTCTACAAAAAGCTTTGATTTGTATTTGAGAAAGTAAACATTTCCTCGAGCTACAGAATAGGTTCAAAAGAGCAACCGAAACTGTTATTTTTTTTATCGTGGAATGCACATACATACTAATATTCAATAAGATTTTCAAAGCTTAAATAAGTCAAAATTGTGTGAAAATATAAAAAAGAAAGTCATATTTTGTAGCTACAAAAAGCAGATGCAAAAATTTTAAATATAAATCTTGATTTGAAGCGCAAAAAGTAGATAAAATCATTAAACAAGTTATCAGTTCACTTGCATTTAAATAAATATGTAGTGAAAGAGTTTCGGGATACGTTGACATAAGAGAGTGAATTGAAATACAATTTAAAATATCCGACTGCTTACGACAACTTTTTCTTTAAAAATGAAGAAGTGGGAATTTTTTTTGTCGTTTTTAGATTTGCTTAGTACATTTTAAGAAAAATATGCTAAAGTTAAGAATAGAAAAAGAAATTATTATTACTAAAATGGGAAAAAATGGGTCAAAATTTACAAAAAATAGCATAAACGCAGCCCATTCTGTACCAAAAGTTTATAAACAAATTTTCAATTGTTCAATTCTGACATGTTGCTATGTTATTCATTTTTGAAATGACCTTCAGGAAAAAAGAGATATTTAAATTTTTACAAAAACTAGAGCACTTTATCTTAATTATTATAAGAAATTGCTTAAAATAGTGATAATATTAACATAAAGGCACTGTAAGTTTTGTAATAAAACAGTGATTGATAAATCTGAAAATTAAAACACTTTTACTATTATACAAAACTTGCACAAAAAATTTCAGCTAATTATTTTCAAAACTTTTTGAGCAATCGCTGACCCCGTTTGAGCATTTTTAAAAAAACACATTTCGAGTAAAATGCATTTTAAAGTATGACATCTTGCTTAAAGTAATGGCATCTGCTTTCACTAAAACACTTGTAGTTTTTGTTCTAGTGAACGGAAAATAATAAACTTGGTATTTTTATAAAGCTAATAAGATGGCCTATAGAATAAAATCATAAAACAAATTTGTCAATTTTTGTGCAAAGTTCACAATTTTAGGGTAGTCGGATACCTTAAAGGAAAAAGGAAGTACTAAAAAGTCTGTAGCAGAGGCAGTCTTTAGGATTATTGAGGGACTTTAAATCACTTAGTCGTGTGTTGGGAGTCAGGGAGGATTGTTCAGAATCTTGGGGGTTCACGATGTCAAGCATATTCATTTAGGGGAGGGGGAGCGACGATCGAAAGTTTAGAATCGCTGGAATAGAGAATGTATTATAGAGCATTTTCTACACAGAAAGAAATTAATTGATCCAAAAAATAGCTTATAGTATATATTTTGTTATGGAGAGAATTCAGAATAAAATATTAAAATTGATACTAACTATCTAGATTTTATTTGAAAACTCTCTAGATTTTATTTTATTCGGTTCCATTTATCGATTTAGTGATGACAGTCTTGTGTGTGTGTGAAGGACGAATTATATAGCAATAACATCTTTCCGGCTCAAAACATGTACTGAACAATTTACTTCAAGAATTGACAGACTGACTTGTAATAAATTCTGCACCGCATGTACTACAATATCATTTATCCATTCTCAGTCAGTAAGAAAAATTCTTCCGGCAGAATTAGATATAAGTACCTGTCCTAAGATGACCACCTGCTGCATCTGACCGCTTCGGCTACGAAAACCAAAACATAGGATTTCCTTCTTGCCTATTGCTTCGAGCGACAAATAATTCACTTGTAGATGTAATTCAGTATAGTGGTTAAGTTATAATTTTTTTTCTCGGTACAAATTTGTAAAAGATCATAAATATTTATATTTATTTATATTTATTTATTAAATATTATATTTATTTTATATTTATATTTATTTTATTTTATTTCTTTATTTTGATTTTAAGTAGTATTTTTCGAATTCTATATATTCCGTTTGATACGGAACATGTTTTTGTAGAGAATAACCAGGTTAAAATTTATAACGATTTATCATTTTTATTTTTATTATTCGTTTTACTTTTACTTAATAATTAATAATATTAACTTAAATTGTTCTCTAAGGGTACCACGACATGCTTGGAATGAGCAGAATGCCAAAATTAAGATTTTTTGCTTGTGAGACATACTGTTATATACACTCATGTCCATAAATTAAGAATAATGAAGTTCAGGCAAAGAAAAAGACAGAAGCAAAACAAATTTGACTTATTTGTAAAGTCTATTTATTAAACAAAAGGTAAAGAACAAAAAAAGATGCTATATGTTTGACATAATTAATAAAAATCGCGATTTTTACTCCCTGGAGCAAATTTTAAAAAATAACCTATTTACAAAAAACAGTATAACATGGTTAGTATGATGGTTAATACGGAGTATGTCTCCCGGACGATGCAATACAGGCCTTACAACGCCTACGCATGCTGAGTATCAAATTATCAATCTGATCACCACTCATCAAGCAATGCCCTCCGAAGTTCCGGTAGACAGGTGGGAGGGGGTTGACGGGCTGCAATTCGTCGGCCAAGCATATCCCACACATGCTCTATTGGATTCAAGTCCGGTGAGTATGCTGGCCAATCCATACGGGTGATATCCTCCGATTGAAGGCATTCGTCTACAATGTTTGCACGGTGAGGACGGGCGTTGTCATCCATAAACAGAAATTCAGCACCCATGGCGCCCCGAAACAAACGTACATGTTGTTCTAGAATGACATCCCGATAGATGTGGCCAGTCATCGTTACACTCTGAACATGCAGGTCAGTTCTGGAACCAAGAATAATTCCTCCCCAAACGAGCCATCCTGCACCACCGTAACGGTGTCGTTTAATGGTGTTCTCTTGGTGGTAACGGGTACCTGGTGCTCTCCATATGAAAGTCCGGCTAGAATCAGACTGTAAACCAAACCTGGACTCGTCGGAAAACATCACACAAGACCACTGTTGCGGTTTCCACAATGCATGCTCTCTACTCCAGGTTAATCGCAGGCGACAGTGAGTTGCGGTAAGGGGAACACATCTGACAGGCCTACGAGCATATAGACAATGTGCCCTAAGCGTCTGTACACGGTCTGCCTTGAAACTATCATACCGGTAGCTGAAGAGAGCTGACGAGATAGGTCTGATGCTGTGCTCCGTCTGTTTCTTTTGGCAGTAACTGCCAAATACCGGTCCTCATTCGGCATTGTAACTTGGGGGCGACCTGTGCTGTAACATCTACTCGCATTACCATCATCTTAAAATCGTTGCCAAAGCCTGGAGATGACACTCTGGGCGATTCCAAGTTCCTCGGATGCTTCCAGCTGGGTACGTCCACATTCCAGTCGTCCGATAATTCTACCACGTAAAAAATCATCCAAATGCTTCCTTTGTGCCATAACTATGCGGATATTGCACTGAAAGGCTTTTAAAGCGCTTGTGAACAATTTTACTTCTTTGCCACCATTCCTTATATACCCCTCTCTTACACTCTCGTCACTGTGACGTACTATCCGCGCCATCTGGAGGTTTCCTGTAATTTGCATATTCTTCTTCAAGATGTGTGTGATAATTCTACAGGTGAAATTTTTATTTTTAGAGTTCAATTTCTGTGTGATTCTGAATGATCCTTAATTTATGGACATGAGTGTATTTTAAAAATTCCAATAGAGCTTAGAATTTTTGTGTGTGTGTTCTTGATAAAGGTATTTTAATCATTCTGTAGAACTGCAGAAGCAATTTTTAGGCCAAATTTTGTTTTCTACTTAATTTAAGTTATACATAAGATATAATTTTTAAGATCTCATAATACATACTTATGTTTAGGTTCCATTTTTTGAAAAAATATGTCTTAAATGTATAAAATATTTTATACCTATTTTGATCCTATTTTTTAGTAAAATATTAGTTTAAATTCTTTAAAAAATTATAAAACTTTGTAACTTGGAAAAATTTTATTTTTCTCCTTTTTTATACATAAAACTTATTTTTTTTAAAAAAAATAATCATTACTTAGACTATAAAAGAACTATATGCTCTGGTATCCTGCATAGAAGTATAAAAAAATTTGAAACCGAATAGTGCAAAAGTTTTGTTTCTTTTTAAAGTGTACCTAAAGGCAAAAAAATATGCTTGTGAGAGAGAAGCAAAAAAAAAAAAAAAAACTAAAAATAGCAATGTTTTCACATATTGCCCATTTGATAAATATTTTCCTGTCTATTTTTTGTATACCTAATAATGATACTTTAAACATTCTCTAGTTACAAAAATAGTTTTCAATTTAATTTTTTTTCCCCTTTGTTACAGCTGAACATGTGAACATAATTTTGTCAAATATATTTTCATTTGGCGATCTTACGTACAGCTGGTTAGTACTATTGTTGTCGAAAGCATGTTATGTAGATATGTCCATTTTGCACAATTTCAAGCGGATGAATAAAAGAATAATATGAGAATCGTTGTGAAAGACTAGATTCAGCTAGATAGAACGTACAACAGATCGTCGCGAAAGACTAGATCCAGCTAGACAGAACGTACAGATCGTAGTGAAAGACTAGATCCAGTGAGAGTGAACATACAGATCGTCGCGAAAGACTAGATCCAGCTAGACAGAACGTACAGTTCGTCGCGAAAGTCTAGATCCAGCGAGACAGAACATACAGATCGTCGCGAAAGACTAGATCCAGCTGACAGAACGTACAGATCGTCGCGAAAGACTAGATCCAGTGAGAGAGAACACACAGATCGTCGCGAAAGACTAGATCCAGCTAGACAGAACGTACAGATCATCGCGAAAGACTAGATCCAGCTAGACAGAACATGCAGATCGACGCATAAGAAGGGATGCAGTTAGCGTACCATAATCAACTCTCGAATTTTTGAAGACTGTGTTAGGCAGGGTGTCAAACTCAAAGGCCAACTTGGGCCAAAATCAAGGTTTAACTTAAGGTGGGCTTCAAAAAAAATCAATATTCATAGAAACGTAGATTCATTTCGAATAATACATTTTAATAAACATATATAAAAGATCGTCCAGAAACTTTATATCTCACTTCTCGGGAGATGTTATTTTATTTTATCACAAATTATTGTGTGTTGATATATTGGCCGGGCCGCAAAAATGATCATCGTGGGCCACGAGATTTACACACTTGGTGTGAAGAGAGTTTTGAGATGTTCAGATATCTGAGAAAATATCTCACGATGATTGGCTAAAATCGGCTGTCATAAAAGCCACCCTTGATGAAGACTGACATTGACCAATTCACGTGAAATATTATAAGTGTTAGGCGATTGGTGATGTATAGTGAAAGTCTCGGTTCTGGTTTTCTGATGATAGTCACGGATGAAAGTCTGGAGGCATCAGACAAATAGAGCCGATCCGATTATATTGCCGAAAGCTACCACTTTCCAATGTCGCAAATGGCTTGTGATGCCATTAAGGTATCCAACTACCCTAAAATTGTGAATTTTGCCAAAAATTGACAACTTTTTATGATTTTATTTTAAAGGCCATCTTATTAGCTTTATAAAAATACCAAGTTTATTATTTTCCGTTAACTAGAACAAAAACTACAAGTGTTGTAGTAAAAGCAGATGCCACTACTTTAAGCAAGATGTCTTATTTAAAACGCGCTTTACTCCAAATATGTTTTTTTTTTTAAATACTCAAACGGGGACAGCGATTGCTCAAAAAGTTTTGAAAATAATTAATTGAAATTTTGTGTGTGTGTGTTCTGTATAATAATAGAAGTGTTTTAACCTACAGATTTATCAATCACTGCTTTATTACAAAAATTACAGTCCCTTATGTTAATATAATTACTGTTATTTTAAGCAATTTTATATAATAAATAAGATAAAGTGCTCTAGTTTTTGTAAAAATTAAAATATCTCTTATATCTTGAAGGTCATTTCAAAAATGAACAACATAGCAACACATCAGAATTGAAAAATTGAAAATTTGTTCATAAACTTTTGGTACAAAATGGGCTCCGTTTATGTAAATTTTTACCCAATTTAGAGTAATATAGTAATTTCTTTTTCTCTTCTTAATTCAGTATAATTTTTTCAAAAAGAACTAAACAAAACTAAAAACCACAAAAAAAATCCCCAAATCTCCATTTTTTAAAAGAATGTTGTCGCAAGTTGTCGGATACCTTAATCACAATAGCAGATCACCTTAAATGCACATGAGTGACACAATGGGGGCATTGCATTCTAAAAAACACGAACATACCAAGGTGTAATCTCTGTGGTAAAAATTAAAAATCTGTTGGTCTATTGGGGAGTATTCACCCACCCTTGTGTACGCCACTGATTTGCCATCAGACCAAGGCGTGACTACATAGACTTTCACGATCAGATAAGTCTTGCAGCATTTTTAGTTGCTTCTTTAGCCTGTAATTGTGAGCATATGTGGTGTGGGGTTTATCACCATTTACTTGATCTACTTTAGTCTCAGACAGAGGAAGATCTATATGATTCGGTTGAAAACACACACGTGGATGTTTATCTCTCAAGTACTATCTGTACTCTGAGACTCTACTCCGTTGGATTTCTGATGGTATCGTCCCAAGATATCCTCCTACATCCCCCTGATCCATCTTCATTTTCAACACTATATTAAAATTATCTTCATGTAAATAAAATCACCTATTTACATATGCATTCTCCATCTATGTACTAATTTCAATATGATTCAACCTACTCCTTCATAAAGTTGTATTTTCTATGTCGTACAGTGTGAATTATGTAGAATATAAGATACTATATTCCTTAAAATGTACCTCATACCAAGTTTTTATCTCTCTTTTGCTTTGCGAGTAAATCGATCGTATAAGAACTTTTATGAAATAAAACCCTCTTCGAAAGCTGATCTTTTTCATAACATAAAAACTCTAAAATGTCAAAAGAACATGAAATGTCAACACACTTACTCTGTGTGTGTGTTTCAAGTAAAAGAATAAAAAACATATTTATTAATGCTGTTCTATTCAATGGAAGGAAAACATTTGACTATAATGACCTTTGAACACGCTGGATAAAATGTACTTGCAGTAACTATATGAAGGAAACAGATAGCATATATTTCACAAAAAGGCCATGCTTACTAATGGAAAACTAAAGAAAATTCTGGCAAACCGAAAAAAATCAATATAATGTGATCATTTTACTCCATTTAGGTAATGTATAAAAGTTACTTAGGAAAAATATGTATGTACAATCCTTTCAAAAGATAAGAAGTTTGGAAATGGATAAAAGGTATATTATCTCAGTCTTTAAAAATATAAGATAGCAAACTCGTTTTCAAAATGGGTATAAGCTATTAAATGTAAAAATTGTATTATTGTTAGGATGAACCGGAAAAAAAACTTTTTTCGATAACTGAGTAAAACAGCAAAAATAATTAAATTGATAAAAATAATACATATATTTTTATGGCGTATCGTACACACTAAACCCTGCATTGCGGAGGAGGGGAGGACTGGATTCTAAGGGGCTCAAAGCCTGACTGACGAAAAGCTGTAATCTTTGTAAGATTGAGCTTGGGGCTTAAACTCTAACTTTGCAGGGGGCCTTAATATTCTGGCACTCGTGTATCGCGCTTAAAGTTTTGAAAAATGTAGAAGCGTCACTTTTTTTCTCAGTTTTAAATTTTCACATTTTAATCTCATATTACAGAATATGTACTGCTAAATTCGTAATTCAAAATTGTTATAACTCATTTATCTTTTAAGAATATGTTAATGATGTTATGTTTAATATAAATATGTTTAAGGGAATATAAAAAGACCGAAAGTGAAAATCTTTATCTATTTTTAATAAATTTTTGAATGGGTAGTCATATACTTTTCGGAAATCCTATATATTTAAAATAAAAATAGATGTGCAATTTTAAATATAAATTTGTTTTAAATTTAAAATGTGAAACTTGTGTTTGGTCTATTTAGTAAAAAAAGAAAGAAAGAAAGAAAAAAAGAATTCTACATCCATTTGTTTGAATTGCTATATTTTTATGACAAAAATGAAAGTAATATTTCAGAAACCCGTGATAAAAAGAATAAATTCCTGTTTAGAAAAAGAATACAGAGTCCAATATAAAATATTCAGATTATTCATAAAATATTCAAGAAACGAAAAAAAAAAAATAGAAATAAATTTTAATTCCTTTTCCCACTTTGATTCGCCTAAAATTTTCATAAACATGTTCGCGAAAATAATATTTTTAATTTACTATCGGCATTATTTTTTACAATATTTCGTTGTCATTTCTATACACATTTCTAATGAAACATATAGAAATTAATGTGAATCGAAACGTTTTGAATATTTTTAATGTAGTAACATTTTGAACACTCTTGCACTCACATAAAAACAAATGCAAATTTTGATGTGTGAAAAAGTATGAGCGGAAAACGATTTGTTCGTAATCATATTCGATTTTTGAAATAAACAGACGATTTTTTTAAAAATCTTGCTGTGATGGAATATTCATCGTTTGTAACATTCGGTTTTCTTTTTGATATATCGCAGGTTACTGAACTCTTATTGCTATACCAAGTTATTTGTTTTTGAATAATGAAAACATTTGCTTGCATATTTAAAAAAGCGAATCGATATTACTTTATCTTCAAGCCTGTAAAGGTTATTTTTCGATTTTTCATGCAAACTATCTTTACTGCAGTAATTAATTATTAACGCTATGCGTAAGTTACTGAACACGAAATAGCTAAAGAAATATACAATAAAAAGAATTTTAAAATTAATTTCTTTCTTGAAAATAAGGAATATTTAATCATATATGAGCTAATAAAATGAATAAATAATGACTCGAAATCACGGCAAACATAAAACTACGTAAAGTAACTAAATAAAGCAAGAGTATTTAAAAAGTATTTTTCATATTAATTTTATTCTTTAATTTTTTTTATCACATATGCGCTGTAGTTTCACAACAATAAATTGAAATATATTCTTTTTGCACCTCGAACAGTTTAATTAAAATTCATATTAACGAAAATTTCATTATCGAAGGACCTAAGAAATACAAAAAGTAAAGATTTGTACCAAGTTAAAAAGAAATATTTATTGAATTTTAATTAAAATGTAACTCTGGCGCGAGTTTACATAGCTCATAAGTTGTAGAATTCTATGGAGTTTTTTTGTTTACTTGGAGAACATTCTCTTTATTGTTACTGTTTAATTTTACGGGTTAATTGTTAATTATTAACCCGTACGGTTCTATATTTAGTTTCAACTTCTAAAAGAAAAGTCGGAATCTGAATGTTAAATTCAAAATTAGTTTCAAATTAAATTATCTAAATTATTTAATTAACAGTAGAAAATGCTTTTCTACGTTTCAAAATTTAAAACATAAAAAGGATTGCGTGTATTCTTTTAATCCGTAATCTAGAGGGATAAAATTTTCTAACTAAAGCCACTCCACATTTAAATATAATTGTTAAATATGTTTATTCGTGGATTTCAATGTTTAAATAAAGCAAAGAGTCATTCAATATAAAAAAAGAGTTATATAATAAAATATACACACTAATAGATGCATTAAGTAATTCTAACAGTAAATAAATTTCTAGCTTTAATTTTATATATAGTAAATGCACGTAAACATAAGGTAACAATTCTTTCTCTAAAGGGAAAATAAAGAGGCTTAATTTTTATTTCATGATAAAAATTTAACAGTGATATTACCGTTGTTCTGTTCAATATCATGATTGTGATGATAAAATATTATTTAGTTTCAATCATTGACGTAGATAGTCCTGAGTAGACCCGGCATCTAAATGCATTGGGGGCCCACTTAACATTTAACGATCATTTGCTTACACATTTTTGGGGCCCTTAAGATTGGGGGCCCCGTATCATTGATATAGCAGATACGGTGATATCTACGGCCCTGGTTTCAATATTAAACTAACACGTGTGGATTTAAATTTAATAAGATTCTATCTTGGTTTTTATAAAAACGTAGGGAATTGAATAATTAAAACAAATTAAAATTAAGTGAAAAAACAATACTTTGAATATTGTTCTTTTATTTTTATAAAAACATTCACAGAGAAGAAAGAGACTTATCGCCTTAAACTTAACAAAAGTGGTAGAGTCCCTAGTTCCCTGCCTCGATCTGTTGGAAATGCGTGCTTTCATTTACTTACTAAACATGATTACTTGCAAACGCATTTCCATCGCATTGGAGTAAAGGATTCTGCTTGATGCCCTCTGTGCAACCAGGGTGAAATGGATGGTGACCACCTCAA
>BMAO01004936.1:0-18967 GCA_019973975.1 Trichonephila clavata
GATGTATGTGGTCCAATGCAGCAACAGTCTCTAGGAGGTGCTAAGTACTACATTCGTTTCGTTTCAAAGATGATTTCACCAATACCGTCGGGTATTTTTCATGCAGTCCAAGAATGAAGTTTCCAAGTGCCTTGAAACGTTTCTTAATGAAGCGAAAAAAACTGGGCATATGATCAAGGAGGTGCTAAGTGATGGTGGAGGAGAGGTTATAAATTCAACAGTGAAGAGTCTTCTTGAAAAATCAGGAATCTCTTCTCGTATGTCAATGCCTTACACGCCTCAACAAAATGGAGCTGCAGAACGTGAAAACAGAATTATTGTTGAAAGTGCGAGATCTATGATTTATGCTACAAATCTTCCTTTGAAACTGTGGGCAGAAGCATGGACACATCTGTCTATGTGTTGAACAGAACAGGGCATACATCAGTTAAAGACAAAAGCCCTTATGAACGTGGTTTCCAAAGAAGTGATCAATATTGACCACTGCATGTATTTGGAGCCGAGTGCTTTGTCCATGTACCTCAACAAAAAAGGAGGAAATGGACAAAAAGAGTGTTAAAGGAGTTTTTGTGGCTACAGTGGTGAAAAAGATGGTTATAGAATATGGATAAAAGATCAGAACAAGGTTATCCTGAGTCGAGATGTGATATTCCAAAATGAAAAACTTAGCTGTGTTCCTGATGTATCTTCTACTGATATTCAAAACTCAGATATAGAAATAGTGAAGAAGCAGATGTGGAAAAAGAAATGGAGGAGATATCGTGTAATGCTGAAGATACGTGACAGAAATTTGCGTGAAAAGTCCATATTAAAGATGCCAGCCAAATTTGACAGCTTTGTTCTATTGGCAGAACACATAGAACCTGAGACCTACAAAGAAGCAATGGCTTCTGAAGATAGCGACAAATGGCTTGCTGCTATGAAGGAAGAGTTGGAATCTTTATCCAATAATAACACCTGGATACTTGTAAATTTACCCTCTGACAGAAAAGCCATAAGTAATAGATGGGTATTCAAGGTGAAACAAAATGCTGATGGAACTGTACAGAGTTTTAAAGCTCGACTTGTTGCTAAAGGATACAGCCAAAAATTTGGAGTTAATTTTAGAGAAACTTTCAGTCCTGTAGTTCGGTGGGATACCATCAGAACTGACCTGAGCAATGCTGCTGCTCGAAAACTGAAGCTAGGTCAGTTTGATGTAAAAACTGCTTTTCTGTATGGAGACCTCTCCAAGGATATCTACATGACTCAACCTGAAGGATTTAGTGATAGTTCTGGTCAGGTATGTAAGTTACTAAATTCTATATATGGTTTAAAACAAGCTCCAAGGTGTTGGAAAAAATGTTTCAAAAGTTTTGCTGAACGCAGTGGATTGAAGCAATCAAACTGTGATCCATGTTTGTTTTTTAATGATAAAAAATCAATGTATCTTATTGTGTATGTTGATGATGGAATCATTGCAGCAGATGAAGAGCAGACAGTGAAAATGTTTCTTAAGAAGCTTGAAAGTGAATTCTCTGTAGTGATAGGGGAAGCTAATTATTTCTGCAACTCCAAAGTGGTACTTTTTTCACCAAAATTTGATTTTTTTCCTTATAAGACACTTAAGAATCTGTTATTTTGATATCGTGGTGCAAATTTTGCTGCGGTGGCGCCAATACATAAGTACCCTTTTCCTTTATTGGCAGATTCCATGTTTTTCCATTGTAATAAAAAAGTAGAAAAATGTAACTTTAGAAAATGTCACTCAATGTAAACTGAGATTAACAGATTGTCAATATTGTGATTTTAAGTTAGAATTTCTATTTACGTATAATATTTTTTGTCATGGTTTTTTTTTTTGTTCTGAGCTGCTTATGATAGTTTCATCAAAATCAAATCTTAATTTATCTATTTAAAGTACCTTTTTGATTTCAATTAATATTATAATTTCAATATACTATATGTAAGGTTACTTTTATATTTCTTTTTCAATTTTAAATATTTAAGATTTTCAGTTATGTGCTTTTTTGTTGTTGTTCGGAACTGTTTATGGCAATTTTATCAAAGTTAAGGCTTACTTTTTCTGTTTTAATAACCTTTTAATTTAACCTTTTAAGCTTTTCCTAGAGTGAAGTAGCCGTTGCCAATTTCGGGGGGAAAAAGAAAGAAAAAAATTGGACACTAGATTAAAAGTCGAGATTTAAAATTAAACCAGCCAAGATCGATACCAATTGTTGAAAAATTCATATAGTAGTGTTAGAGATTCATCCTACCCATTAAAATAATTTATTTGTTGTTTAGTCAGTTTATTTAACAGTTGCATTCATTAATTAACTTTTAATTTAATTAATTAACATTTGCTTTTTAAATTTTTATCACTATATTTCATTACAGTTAAAAATTTAATTCTTTTAAAGTAGGAGTAGTAGTACCAGCGGTTAAAAAGAATTTAAGTTGATAAATTTGCCAAAATTCAGTATTAATTAAGCAGGGATCTACCACCCTAAACCGAAAAACAGGGTAAGGGGTCTACGAGACAAAAAAAAGTTTGGGAACCTCTGGTCTATCGGAAGGGTTTGAGCCCTCTGATCCCACCCTTGAGTACGCTACTGGGTGACTTGTTTCTCCCCTCCCCCTCTTCCATCATGAAATATGTTGAGAATCAGTAAGAATGGCATAAAACAGGATCCAAAAACCTGATCATTTTTTTGTCAGATTAAAGAAATACCGAGAAATGAATATTACATTCTTACTTCTACAGGAAAATGTATATTTTGTGTAAGTGACTTCTGTACGAATCAGTACTGTTTTTCCTTGTTAAATTTTTTCGATAAAACATTAACTCACCTTTGACTTTAGTCGATAGTTACGACTCTATCTGAGTAAAGCAATGCAGTAAAGATCTGTCTGCTGACTTAGAAATGATAAGAATACACACGTTTTTCCAATCTGAATAGTGACTTATTTTTAAAGCGCCTTTACAAAGCTGTTGCTTTTATTTTATGAATCAAACTTTTCGATCAAAAAAATACTCCAGACAAAAAAAGAATTAAATTTTTGCTCAAACAGCATATAGTCATGCCGAATGATACCCAAATTCTAACACACATAGTCCTGAGCGATCGAATGCCATACACTTCAGTGCCGTATTACTTACTCGAAAGAATACTATCTTTTTTTTATAAGGACCATTCAGATCGAGTAACTTCCAGCTCTTCACCACAATGGCGAAGAGTGCGATCATCAATGACTCAAGACGCTCCGAAGACCTTTACAAAGCTGTTGCTCTTATTTTATGAATCAAACTTTTCGATCAAAAAAATACTCCAGACAAAGAACGAATTAAATTTTCCCTCAAACAGCATATAGTCATGCCGAATGATACCCAAATTCTAACACACATAGTCCTGAGCGATCGAATGCCATACATTCAGTGCCGTATTACTTACTCGAAAGAATACTATCTTTTTTTTATAAGGACCATTCAGATCGAGTAACTTCCAGCTCTTCCCACAATGGCGAAGATGCGATCATCAATGACTCAAGACGCTCCGAAGACCTTTACAAAGCTGTTGCTCTTATTTTATGAATCAAACTTTCGATCAAAAAAATACTCCAGACAAAAACGAATTAAATTTTCCCTCAAACAGCATATAGTCATGCCGAATGATACCCAAATTCTAACACACATAGTCCTGAGCAATCGAATGCCATACACTTCAGTGCCGTATTACTTACTCGAAAGAATACTATCTTTTTTTTATAAGGACCATTCAGATCGAGTAACTTCCAGCTCTTCACCACAATGGCGAAGAGTGCGATCATCAATGACTCAAGACGCTCCGAAGACCTTTACAAAGCTGTTGCTCTTATTTTATGAATCAAACTTTCGATCAAAAAAATACTCCAGACAAAGAACGAATTAAATTTTCCCTCAAACAGCATATAGTCATGCCGAATGATACCCAAATTCTAACACACATAGTCCTGAGCGATCGAATGCCATACACTTCAGTGCCGTATTACTTACTCGAAAGAATACTATCTTTTTTTTTAAAGGACCATTCAGATCGAGTAACACTTCCAGCTCTTCCCCACAATGGCGAAGAGTGCGATCATCAATGACTCAAGACGCTCCGAAGACCTTTACAAAGCTGTTGCCTTATTTTATGAATCAAACTTTTCGATCAAAAAAATACTCCAGACAAAGAACGAATTAAATTTTCCCTCAAACAGCATATAGTCATGCCGAATGATACCCAAATTCTAACACACATAGTCCTGAGCATCGAATGCCATACACTTCAGTGCCGTATTACTTACTCGAAAGAATACTATCTTTTTTTTTAAGGACCATTCAGATCGAGTAACTTCCAGCTCTTCACCACAATGGCGAAGAGTGCGATCATCAATGACTCAAGACGCTCCGAAGACCTTTACAAAGCTGTTGCTCTTATTTTATGAATCAAACTTTTCGATCAAAAAAATACTCCAGACAAAGAACGAATTAAATTTTCCCTCAAACAGCATATAGTCATGCCGAATGATACCCAAATTCTAACACACATAGTCCTGAGCGATCGAATGCCATACACTTCAGTGCCGTATTACTTACTCGAAAGAATACTATCTTTTTTTTAAGGACCATTCAGATCGAGTAACTTCCAGCTCTTCACCACAATGGCGAAGAGTGCGATCATCAATGACTCAAGACGCTCCGAAGACCTTTACAAAGCTGTTGCTCTTATTTTATGAATCAAACTTTTCGATCAAAAAAATACTCCAGACAAAGAACGAATTAAATTTTCCCTCAAACAGCATATAGTCATGCCGAATGATACCCAAATTCTAACACACATATTCCTGAGCGATCGAATGCCATACACTTCAGTGCCGTATTACTTACTCGAAAGAATACTATCTTTTTTTTTTTAAGGACCATTCAGATCGAGTAACTTCCAGCTCTTCACCACAATGGCGAAGAGTGCGATCATCAATGACTCAAGACGCTCCGAAGAGCACCTACGAGTCGTATTCACGCTCAGGAAGAAACCCCATTAGAAGCTGGAATTTATTTTGGAGCACCTAGCCCGGCAGGGCTTTTATCTCCTGTCTAGAGGGTGAAATAACATGAGTATTTTAAAAACTTGCCCATTTTTTAGTTAAAGAATGAATTAATAAAAGATTTAAAATAAAAGTAGTTACAGAGAAAATTAATTAGGATTACCATTTCATTAGAAAAATTTATTAGAAATACATTAGGTAGGATTAAATTTTACGGAGGAATTTTGAGGATCAGCATTTTAATTTTAGTATGGCCTAACCGCCCAGAGGGGGTAGCGGCTTGTCGTGATGTGTTATGGGTGTGAATAAATGAGGTTCTCTTTTCTCGCGGGGCGAGAGGGAGTAACCTGTTGTGTGTGGTTGGTTTAGTGTGATTGGCTCCTGACCCGTAGGTTCCGTCGCCGTGTCCGCTAGTGAGTGCTGCCATCTGCCTTACGGCTTTGGAGCCACTCTGATTGGATGTTGTTGTCTGTAGTGATTTATGATATTGAAGTAAAGTAGGAGATATCTTGGTATTTGAAAATTTATGAGAGATTTTGCTTGATTTAAATTAGTTTAAAAGGATGTTTCTGGGTCTGTGTGTGGTGTATGTTGGTATGTACTTCTCGATCTTTAGGATCGAGGGATTATCTAATGTGTCTATGTTTTTAAAGAAGTTTACCGACAGTTTTTGCATGAACTGCCGGATAGTTTTAAATTTAATTGCGCGTCTGAGATCGGCATTTCTCATGTACCAATCGGCACACAAGAATTGCCTTAGTGTTTTGTTCTGTAAAGTTTGAGTTTATTGATGTGTATCTTAGATGAGCATTAGGAAACTATTTAATGAATTTATGCAGATATTAAAAGTGGTAATACCGAAACTTAATAAAAATTCAATATTTTTATATCAATTTCACACCGTCATTAATCACGCTAAGTAGTTTAACTTTTCATTGAAAATTATCATTCTACAGGATACTTGCAGAATAATGGTTCCATAATTGCATTGCTTTTAGGATTCTGCACTGTTTTCGCAAATTCATTAGTAACTGATTTAAAGTATAGTGAACTCACTGGTAACTGATTATTTAATTTGTACGTAGATTATTAAAAATGATTCCTCAGTTGAAAAGAATTTTTTGACAAAGATAATTCACAGTTTGAATGAACTCAAAATAACAGGCACATTTTCTTTTCATCCTCTATAAATATATCTTTTCTACCAACAGGTGGTACTGCATTCATGTAGTATATACAAAAAATTTATGTATTACTTTCTTAATTCAAAGTTCTTTATCACCGAAATTCAGTTTTTTTCTTCTCAAAGTTTTGCAGCTACACAGTTTTGAATCACTTCGTTTCATATTAAATCAATAGAATTATGAGTATAAATAGTAAAGGAATCACACACACGTTTCGTTTTCTCTTTCAGTACGTATTTACAAATGCCATACATCTGCTCACCAGATGGAAGTGTACGCTATTTTCTCAATTCTTAAATGTGTGACTTCTGCAGAGTTCAGGGAAAGAGGGTGGAGAATATTCTACTTGTACTTCTTTTGGCTTGTGTGGTTGAAGTCCGAAAGCTTTGGAAATTTACGTTCTTTTTTTTATTTATAAAATTGAAACACACTTTAATATTTTCAGTTACTCTTTTTTTTAAGATAGAAATTCTATATTGGCTGTTACCGTAATGTATACAAAAAAATAGCGTTCTTTTCTTCGTTCGAAACTTTTCGTTATAAAAGGTTTTTAAAATTGCAGGGAGGGAAGGAACAGAGTTTCAGAAATGATATAATGGAACCGTGGCTTTGACTATAAATTATATGTACTACTCTGTTTAAGGTAAACTAAAAAAGTGGAGCCTTTTATCCTAAAATTTCATAGCTTAAAGCTTTTGAAATGTAAATAAAAAGTTAATTTAATTGGAAAAATTTATTTTCATTTTGAGCGACTTTTTGAATGTGAAGTTAAGTCCAAAACAACAGAACAGTTTTTTTTCTCGAGCTTAAATAAACAATAACATACCTCGGTATAAATGTTTTTCATACCCTCTGAAACAGTAAATAAAATTAAAATATTTTTTTTAATGAAAATTGAACAGATGCTTGTAGTTACTACCTGTGCTAAAAAGTATTTCATGCATAGGAAAATTTTGGGCTCGACAATTTAATTAATTTTCCAAAGTTGTTTGATTTTTGACCTTAATTTGTAGAAGAAATTTAACTCTTAACTTTTTTTTTCTTTTCAACTGATTTAATTCAAAATGGGAAGCATGTTTTGCAAAACATAATGAATATAAACTTAATTATTAATTAATTTATTTATTTTTTTTTTGTATGTATATTAATATTTTAATAATAATATAAATCTTATTTGCCAAATTTTATTTTTTAGCAGAGGATTTATTTCAGTAATTATTTCTTGCAAATCTGTGTATAATGTTTCCCTTGCAATAGAATAGAATTTCAGTTAGTTAAAGTGCTGTAAATATACTGCTGTTTGTAAAAAATGCAACACCCGAAGCAGTGGCGTAACGAAGAATATAAGCCCCCCCCTGCAAACTTAGATTTTGGGCTCTAAACCCATGTACGTACTTAGCGTAAGTCAAGCTTTGGGCCCCCTAGAGTCCCTGCCCCCCTCCCCCCAATGCGGGGGTGTACGTTACGCCACTGACCTGAAGGAATCATCAGAATTAAATGAAATTTAATTCACAAACGACTTGTATTGGAAAAAATTGATGACGAAATTTTCAACGAAAAAAAAACAACACTATCAAGCGTCCGAAATCACTTACTTTCTTCAGGGAAATCTCCTTACAGAGTTTTTATTTTAACATCTGTGAATTGAATATCTCTCTTGGCGCCTGCATGCGTTCTCTATCGTCTGTATGTAACACTAACCAGAAGCTGAATAACTGTCGGCAATCACTGACGTGGGTAACAACTGCTCTTTCTACGAAACCCACAATCACTTTACTTATTACCTTTTAATTATTATTTGTTAAGTTTTATTAAAAAATTAGTCGAAAGACTTGGTTGTCGAATTATTTAAAACTCGTGACACTCACGAACAATCTCCCTTAGGGATTTGACGAAATCCCTAATTTCATCATTTACCTACGACATAGTCACGTGAATCTATCAAACAATCACCAGATTCTCATTTAAACGGGCTGAGAAAAATACCGGTAAATAGTTGGCTTTTCTCTCCACCCCCAATTCTACGGGAATTTGCAGGTTTGCATGTAAACGGAGCCACAGTCTCCATAGGTATGGTGTAGATCGGTATAAACTAACAAAACTAACCTGTTTTGCATAAAGCTTCCTCTTCTTCCCAAGCATGCAAACCTCGAAATTTTTCTCCTACAACTGACAGCTTCTGTCGATTTTTCTTTTTATTATTTATCATTCTTGTTCTGGATTGTTGATATTGTTTCTGTATTCCGTTTTTGCCATTTATTGAGTTAAATTCTATGGTTTTTCAGAAAAGGTGCTCTCTGGTGGACATTTTGAAACTAATCCCCCCCTCCCCTCAAATTCCGTGAGCGCATTTCTTGTATAGCCCATATACAAAATTTCGTTTACGGTCTTTGTTTGGGCATATGGGCCGCTAGCGGCCCCCAATCCCATATCTGGGGGGGGGGGGAATTTGATGCAGAACGAAGTTTTCGTTTTCATGCTTGGAAATGTGCTCCTGAATGGTCATGCATGAAGATAAAAGTTCAAATAGAATCAGAGCTGAAAGGCTGACAAGCATGACAAGTAGTGACGGAGCATGACAAGTAGTGATGGAGACTCTCATTGGCTGCCCGAAGGATCTTAGAAATTGAAACAAGTAGAAAAGGGGGGGGGGACTTGTCCAGTGGATTGAAAATCACGAGAACCCCATTATCAAAGCACAAACATTGTTTAGGTATCCACATCCTAAATTAAAATATGCATACGCCACCACAAAGTGGGCTTTGCCCCTTAAACCTCCTTAATTACTACATAAAAACACTAATTTCATACGCCAACAACATCAAATGCTCTGCTGTAATTGAAACTGACTCAGTGTGAACTGTCACTGCTCTCCCGCTCATGATTGATTGTCTCCTTATTGTGTCGCAGTAAGAATCCCTTAACTCATTTCTGATCGGTCGTTAAATAATCCCTTCGGGAATTTGAAGAAGGATTTTGTGAGCTGCGCAAACGAGTTGCGCGGAGGATCAGAACTCTGTTAGTTTGGTTAAGTGTCGTACCGTTTGGTGATGTCGCGTGCCGTTTTGTGATGTCGGGTGTATATGTTTAAATAATTGTTAAATTAAAGATCAATTTGGCCACATAACTAATGTGTGTTTATTGAAGAGGATGAAAGAACTTTATTGGCGTAGTCTAAAGGATCTTACCAGAGGATATTAAATTAGCGGGAAATAAAATAAAGCACTCGGAACAAAACGGAAGTAATCCTTTTTGGAAAAAAAAATAAGGTAAGAGCCTCATTTCTATAATATGACTCCTCAATTGTGATCAGAGAGAAATGAAACATTAATTTATGTGTTTATGTGTACGAGTTCTCTAAATGAATATGTAAAAAAAAAAAAATGTTTTTTTTTTTTGCACGCCAGTGCTTACTTTCGTTTTGCCATATTAGTAGTACAAATGGTAATCCTGTTTTGGATACGGCAGAATTCGAAAAATTTCGTAAATAACACGAAAGGTGTTAAGCATATTAGTTAATTAAATTTTGTTTGTTTGTGTGAATACATCAGTATTCTAAATGATAAATTTGTTGGGATACGCCAGTATTCGGCAAATTTCGTAAATAACACGACATGTGTTAAGTATACTAGTTAATTAAATTTTGTTGTTTGAATACATCAGTATTCTATGTAATAAATTCGTTGGATACGCCAGTATTCGGCAAATTTAGTAAATAACACGACATGTGTTAAGTATTTTAGCCAATTAATTTTGTTTGGTTGTTGAAATACATCAGTATTTTAAAGTGTAAACTTGTTTGGATACGACAGTATTCGACAGGTTTCGACGTGTATTAAAAGTATAAGAACCATTTGTTTATTTTATTTACTGTATTCTTGTGTTAAATTGGTCTTTCATACGAGAGTTTTGAGAGTAATTAGATTCGAATTAATTTTGAAATTAGTTTCGTTTCAGTTATTCATATTTAGAGTTAAATTAAAAAAAAAAATTTAATACGACAGTGTTAATTGAAATATTTGGTTGAAATATATTGTATTCCAAAGACTATTTTACGAGTAATCTGAATGTAGTAGCAATGCTGTGAAGTTATATGAAACATGCAAACCGTTGTAGCGATGCATGGCACGTGTGTGTGAACCAATAATAGCCTCTATACCATAAATCATTTTTTATGTTGTGTGAATCTTTTTTTTTTTTTTATTTATTGAATTATAAAGCAAAACATTTCGTTTTAGTAAGAGTTTTGTGAAATTGTTTTCGAAAGATAATATTTTCTAACTTTGTGAAATTTTGATTTTTTTTTGTTTTGTTTCCCATGTCATAAAATTTCATTCTATAAATTTTTCTTTACCTAAGATTGAGATAGAGTATGAATTGTGATTTTTTTTAGATTGTCATGTTTTACTCTATTTTATTTGTGATTTAATTAATTATGACATAATACTTGCCTATGTTTATACTAAACAATGGTTGATTTTGTATTTGGGTACTTAAGAATTCATTACTATTACATGACATAACTTGAATGTGAAGTTGTAGTTTAGTTACATATTGTGAGGAATAGTTGTAACAAAAGTTTTTTCCCTCATTTTATTGATTTTATTATTGAGTGGATAGGTAAACAAGTAGTAAAAATGGCTTACTTAGGTAAGGCACGAAAGGAGGATCTTAGGCTATTGGCAGAGGAGCTGAACCTTAATGTGGGAGATAATATGAAAATTTCAGATTTGAGTAAACTAATTACCACACACCCAGATTATGATGAGGAGTTTAGCAAAAATCAACTCACAATTATAATAGAGGATAGAAAGCTTCGAGAACAACAAGAAATTGAGAATAGAAAGCTTCGAGAGCAACAAGAATTTGAGAAAGAGAATCAAAGGCTTGATCGCGAATTTCAGTTAGAAAAATTACGGTTAGAGAATGAAAGGCTTAAGGGGTTAACTAGTACACCTGAGGCTAAGGTTAGCATCTATGAGTTAACGAAAGTTGTACCCAAATTTGAGATGAAAGATGGGGACATAGTTTTGTTTTTGACCTTGTTCGAACGACAGGCAAAGAGGGTTGGCATCGAGAAAAGACACTGGGTGTCAGCTCTTTTGGCTCTTATGCCTAGTGAAATTAATCAATTAATGGCTCGTGAAGCAGAGGAAAAATTTGACGACTATGATTATATTAAAGGTCTATTGCTGAAACGCTTCAAACTTAGTGCTGAAATTTTTCGGCAGAAGTTTGTAAAACACCAGCGGAATCCAGCTCAATCTTGGCGTGATTTTGTTTTCGAAATAACCAGCTATTTTGAAGAGTGGCTTGGAGGTATTGGTGTAAATGATTTTGAAGGGTTGAAGAATCTCATGATTACAGATCAGTTGAAACGACGTGTCCCTGGTGACGTAAGAGAACAGTTTGTTGACAACTGGGTTAAATCAATTGTTCCAGAGACTTAGCTGATAAGCTAGACGAATACGAAAGCGTGAGGGCTAATGTAAGGGGAGCCCACTCGAATGATGCGAGGTACAGGCCGACAAATAATAAGTTTGTCTCGGATAATAAGGGCGCTAATCTGCAGCCAAAAGATGCACCATTTTTTAGGAAAACTAAATTGCCGGTAGAGTCAAACACGGGAACAAGTAGAGGGTTTAAGCCTAAGTGTTTTATTTGCGAGAATGTAGGACATTTGGCTCGGGAATGCCCGAAAAATACAAGAAAGACACCACCTCGCAATGCCAGAAGTAACACAATTACTGCTAAGGGAACTGAACTAGAATCTACTAAGGAAGTGGTAACTGCTAGAGTCTCAATACCAGTCTCCGTTCCCATCAACACAAGGAATGGAATTGATGATCTTCAATTTGTTGATATCAAATGTGGACAAACGTCCATAAAAGCAGTAATCGATACAGGAGCACAAATATCAGTCTTACGCGAAGACTTGATCGGTAAGGATTGTGGAGAAGGTGAGGGAACTATCCAAATCATTTCGGCATTTGGTGAAAAGGAAATAGCTGCTCTTAAACTATTTAACCTAAAAATAGACGACGGAAAGCATGGCTCGGTGCCAATCATGTGCGCTGTGTCTAAGAAACTCGTCAACGACATATTGATTAGCGCCACCGCTTATGAGATTCTTTTAGAAAATTTTCAGTTATTTGATTTTGAAAATCAGAGAGATTTTGAATGCATCAAGGGTAAAGATATACAATTGGAAAGTGAGGAAGAACTATCTACTTTAGCCTTAGGGCAAGAGACCGAGACATCGGAAACAAATTTGGCGAAATCTTCTTTTGTTAAACTTCAAAGAATGGACGAGTCATTAGGACCAGTCTGGAGCCAGGCTAAGAACAAACAAAATGCGTACGAAATTGATGATGGAGTTTTAATACACACTGAGTCAATATGCGGTGAAGATGTAAAGCAAGTTGTCCTTCCCACCTGCAAAAGAGAAGAAGTTATGAAAGTGGCCCACGAAATACCTTTAGCTGGACATTTAGGCGAGAGTAAAACTAAACAGCGCATCAAATATTCCTTCTTCTGGCCTAAACTCAAACAAGATGTAAGGTCATTTTGTCAAAGCTGCAAGACCTGTCAGCTTAGAAGAGGGCTCACTTACCGGGATAGAATTCCCATAACACCCATAGTTCGACCGGAAAACCCATTTGAAGTATGGAGTGTCGACTGTATTGGCCCTTTGGAGCCATCCTCTCGCAGAGGTCATAAGTTTATTATCTGTGCAGTTGATATTTGCACTAGATGGGCAGAGGCCATACCGGTTAGGAATATCAAGGCAAAAACAACATGTGAAGTTTTAATGAAGATATTCACCCAAACTGGGTTCCCAAAAGTTATTTGCACTGATCAGGGAACAAATTTCACTGCTGAATTGACTGAAGCCTTCGAGGACGTTTTGGGAATAGCTCCAAGATTCGCTACTCCAGGACATCCGGAGAGCATGGGGGCTGTAGAGCGTTGGAACCGGACTCTAAAAGAAATGCTGAATAAAAATATTCAGGAAAACGGAAATAATTGGGATTCTCACCTTCCGTACCTCATGTTTGCGTATCGGGAAGTGCCACATAGCACAACAGGCGTCTCGCCATACCAACTTGTTTACGGTCGGCTACCAAACGGCCCATTGAAACTATTGAAGGAGGTTTGGACAGGTGACAAGGAAATTCCTACTGGTAGCTCAAAGTCCGTTGAGGAATATTTGAGAGACTTAACTGGAAAATTGAAACAGGCTCATAACCTGGCAAGAGGAAACTCTGAAAAAGCACAAGCCGAATATGCAAGTAGATACAACCTTAGGTCTAGAGAAAAACGTTTGGCAGTTGGTGACCAGGTTTTGGTACTTATCCCATCGTCATCTCACAAGCTTTTAAAAAAATGGATGGGTCCTGCATCTATCATAGAACTACCGAGACCACATACAGCGAGAGTAAAAATGGACGATGGAAGTGAAAAAGAACTCCACTTCAATAAATTACGACCGTACATAGCTAGAATTGAGCAAATAGGTCTTATATTTGACCAAGACGATGAATTTGGTGAACTTCATTATGCCCCTACTGATACAGTAGAATTGGACGTCAATGCATTTACAACCATGTAATGGACAGCTCTTCTGGTCTAGAAAATTCTCAAAAACATCAGCTTGCGGACCTCCTCTCTAAATTCTCAGACGTATTTAGCTCTGTTCCAGGCTCTGCTAAGGTAAAAGGACATTCAGTGAGTTTAATGCCCGATTACGTTCCAAAGAAACTGAAACCTTATCGCATACCGATAGCCCTTCAAGAAGAAGTAAATAAACAAATTAACGAGTTACTTCAATTAGGACTGATTGAGCCTAGTGAAAGTGAATGGGCTTACCCTATCGTATGCGTCTCTAAAAAGGACGGAAGCGTAAGACTCTGTGTAGATTATAGATTTTTAAATAATGTCACAATTACTGATGCATATCCAATGCAGAACGCAAGAGACCTTCTTTTTGAAATTGGCCAAGCCAGATTCATTAGTGTACTAGACTTGACGAAAGGTTATTGGCAGATCCCAATGAAGGATGAGGCCAAGCCTTTGACAGCATTTGTGACTCATTCAGGGCATTATCAATGGAAGGTTATGCCTTTCGGCATGAAAAATGCTGGAAGCACCTTTCAGAAGTCCATGGACAATGCTCTGTTCTTGCATCGGAAATACTGCCGCTCATACATCGATGATGTTGCTATCTATTCGACAACTTGGGAAGAACACCTCGATCACATCACCAAGGTGTTTAAGTCTTTGCAAAAAGTAGGGCTAAAGGTGAACCTGAAAAAGTGTGCCTTCGGCAGAAAATCCGTCAAGTTCTTAGGTCACATAGTTGGTTAAGGAAAACATTCTCCTGATCCTGAAAAAGTAGAAACGATTCGGAGACTGAGTCGACCTACCACAAAAAGTGAAGTCAGAAGTTTCTTGGGTCTCACGAGTTATTATCGAGATTATATCCCGAACTTCGCACAGTTAGTATTGCCCTTAACTAACTTGACTAAAAAGAACATTCCGAAGGACATTCCTTGGGAGTCGTCAGCTGAAGATTCTTTCATGAAACTTAAGGAGGAACTTGTAAAAATGCCTTCTCTGCATACACCAGATTTGTCTCGCCCTTTCTACTATTCACAGATGCTTCTGCTACTGCCATTGGCGCTTGTTTAGCTCAACACAATGACCATATGGAGGAAATGCCAATTGCTTTCTTTAGCAAAAAACTGACTTTGGCCCAAATGAAGTGGTCCACGATCGAGCGTGAAGCATTCAGCGTGTTAGAGGCGCTTCGTAAATTTGACACTTGGATCTTTGGGTCACAAATCCAGGTCATTTCAGATCATGACCCTTTGACATATCTTACCAATAGTGCTCCTCACAGTGCCAAATTGACCAGATGGGCATTGGCCTTACAAAGGTACAATGTTAAAGTTTCCTATAGAAGGGGTAGTGCTCACGGCAATGCAGATGCACTTTCCAGACTTAGAATTTCTGAGTAGGGTTTTGTTTGCTTCATTTTTATGTATATTCACTAAAGGTTCTTTTTAGAAGTATAGTAAAAAAAAATAATAATATGCAAGTAGAGTATTCGTTCTATGTATTATTCTCTTGGGGGTTGTTTTTTTTTGAGATTTCTGTTTCTATATATTGTGTAGTTTTCTATAATGTATGTATATTTATGTGTTTCCGAGGAGTTATATTATCTGGGGCTCTGCGCGCATAACCAATTTTCAATTATTTCTCTCTGAATTGTGTCCATGTATTTTTTTTGTGTGTGTGTGTGTTTTTTTTTTTGTCTATTTTCAGGTGCATCGTCTTCAGACGGATGCTTTTCGATTGGGGGAAGGAGTAAGAATCCCTTAACTCATTTCAGATCGGTCGTTAAATAATCCCTTCGGGAATTTGAAGAAGGATTTTGTGAGCTGCGCAAACGAGTTGCGCGGAGGATCAGAACTCTGTTAGTTTGGTTAAGTGTCGTACCGTTTGGTGATGTCGCGTGCCGTTTTGTGATGTCGGGTGTATATGTTTAAATAATTGTTAAATTAAAGATCAATTTGGCCACATAACTAATGTGTGTTTATTGAAGAGGATGAAAGAACTTTATTGTCGCTGTTTCCCCTTCCTGACATCTTCCTCCATTTTGCTCGCCCGGCGCCATTAACAGGTGGCTGCCCGGCTTTACCTTCCGTTATTCCGTTACTACTGTTCTACTTGGTCGACCATTTCTTCGCATACTGAGTATAAGCGCTTCGCGCTGGCACTCGATAATTCTAATTTTCATTTTGTCCAGTAGAGGAAACCAAAAATGAAAAATTATTTAATGTGTAATTTAAAAATTGTGAATAGTTTTTTTTATAAAAATTGCAGTGTAAATCTAAAAATTAAGGAGGATTATACAAGTCAAGAAGTATTCTTCTTGATCTTTTAGGGTTAACAACAGAGGTATAATTAGGGAGATTAATCATGTTTATGTTATTAGTAAGCTGAAGAGAATCAAAGAATATTTTAGCAATGTGTTGTAAATGAGATTTAAAGCTTTTAATTTTTAATGCTCTGCGGATGTGATCGTTTCTCATGTAGCGAGGTACTTTGACAATCACCCGAATAAGAGAATTTTGTAAAGTATCTAAAATATTTATGTTAATTTTAGCGGCATGTCCCCAAACTGGGCAAGTGTAAGCAATAATGGGACGCATCACGACTGTATAGAGTAGCACTTTGTTCTCAATACTTAATTCAGAACTCCTGAAAATTAAGGGGAATAATTTAAACATTATTCTCCCCGGAATTTATCACGCGTATGTTTTATTTGTTGTTTCAAAGTCAAAAATTAATCCAAGGTATTTTTTTTCATGAGACCATGGTATTGTACATGATAGGTGGAGATGGATTTGTGCGTTTTTGTGTGAAAATGACGGCGTTGGATTTTTCTACATTAATGCTGATTTTCCACCTCTCATAGTAAGATTCGAGGAATTTGAGACGCTTATTGATCGCGAATGGGATGGATTTGGTGTTTATGTACGTTGCGTGCACGGCCGTGTCATCGGCATACATATTGATGTTAGTTTAGGAATAATTTGAAATATCATTGATGTAAAGCAGTGTTTCTCAAACTTTCAGTATTGGTGACCCATTTTTCAATCGTAATTTTTATCGCCCCCTTATACAAAATTAATACATTAAATGCAACAATAAAGCACTTTGAAACTGAAGCTGCAATACGATCTTAATTACAAACCATATAAATTAACAAAATACGTATTAAATTATGTTTATGTTTATTTTAAGTAATATATATTATAAGCAAATTACTTTTAAGTGTAGTAGTATAATTATTACGATATTTTTTTCTCCTTTCGCTACTTTTGAAATTGGAGCAAATTGCAAAATGATATTTAATTAAAGATATATTTCCTCCATCATCCATTTCTAAATGTAGAAATGTCATTAGAAAAATAGTCTATGGTCTTTATCATATCCAGCACATCTAGCATTCTCGTGAACGTCTGCGTGAGTTTGGGCAACTAACTTATCGGACGTCTGGGCAAAACATGTAAAAAATGCTTCACCTCGTAGAATTCCAGTTAGCCTTGGTCGAGTCGATACTTCTATAGCTACCGAATCTACTTTTAATGTTCATTTTATAATTTGCGCTTTTGTTATAATTCACAGTATTAAGTATTTACGGTAGTAGATTAACAAAAATATGTATAATTCTGAAGTCGTAAGCGAACATTCGACGATAATAAAGCATCAACAATTACACAGACGAGCATAGTTCCGGAAATTAAATCAAGTAAGTATGCTCAAAAATGTATAAATTTTCGATTTACCACTACTAAAGTAAATGGATAAGAAAAGCCCCCGTGAGTTATTTATTCAAAAATATATTGGTAGCAGACAGTATGTAACATAACTTAACCTAATGAATTTAAAAGATCTTTGGAAACACTTCATGGTGAGTACATTAACAAGTCTCGAGGATTCTTTTAATTAAATTAAAATCATATGAAAAACAAAAAGCATTTAAAAAAAACGTGTCTGTGAATTAAAAAGCTTTACTTGCATCTTACAAAGTATCATACAAAATAGAATAGAAAGCCTCACACTACTGGCGAAGAGAACTTATTTTGCCAGCAGCCATTGAAATCTTAGAAACCATGTTAGGAGACAATTTGCCAGAGTTGCAGTCTCTCTGCAACTGCAACTCTTTGGCAAAATCAATTGTAATCTTAAGCCTCAGAGAATTAGTATTTAGAATTAATGTTAAATAATGAAAAGGTATGTAAAATTGCGATGAAGAAGAATTGTGTTATTTTTAATATTTGAAGCGAGGAGACTTCAAAATGTCTTAACCCAGGAGCAGGCGCGCACTCGATACTAACGTTAATGGCCACGCGGGTGCCTGAGTCACCCCAATACATTTTTAATAATTATTTTTATTCTACACGATAAAAATCACAATTCTAGTGAATAATTTAACTAAGAGAACAATACTTACATTCAAGAAATTTTCGATTTTTCTTTGATAACTTGAGAAAAATTCCAATGAAACTGAACAAAAACCTTAAGATTGTAAAGAAGCGTTTGCCACTCTCAAAAAAGAGGCAAATATGTGACAAATACATTTTAGTTCCTCTGAAGGCTGTCATATACAAGGATACTATCAAGGTCATTGGTAAAAAATAAACAGTTTTCCCGGAATTAACGATTTCTTAAGCAAGGGATTACTTTGCGCCTCGTGCGAGCACTACCGGGTTAAAAGTGTATTCAATATAAAAATATGGACGTTAGTTCTAAAAATGAACTGTGTAAAACGTTTTTCATTGTGCTTTATATGTTTCAGCAAATTCATAAAAAATAAATTTTGGCGGAATAATCCTTCAATTATCTGTGTTTTTCGAAATATCACAAAACTCTTTGATATGGAATAAAGCGCAACAGAAATATATTATTTACAACTTTCCTAAATGACAGTGATGAATTTTTATCTTCCTACAATTTTTCTTTGGGTCTGGGTTTTCTTTTTTCTCTGAAAGAGTAGTATTTTAGATTTAAAAAGAAAACGTAATAAAAAAATCTCTCATCGTGGAAATACAGCAAATCAAACAAAATGTTTTTTTATTCGGTTACAGAATTAAAGATAGCTTTAAGTATATATGACGTAATATTGCCAGATGATATATATAAGTTATATTAGTGTAAATGTGTAT